>SNQJ01S0001335.1:285707-346505 GCA_010110895.2 Picea sitchensis
CAATCCCACAAAATGAGGGTTGGGCATGTGATTTCCATCTTGAAAATGGTTATGTTTCCCATGTGGAGATTCCTTGCCAAGTGTCTTCTCCTCGTAGTGCCACCCATTTCTTCAGAGTATGATCCTTCATTTGCCTATGAATTTGGACGCAATTGAATTCATTCGAACTTTGATAATGGGGGGCCTGATTAAGAAATTGGGCCAAATATTGAAATCAACCAAGGCAACAATTCAAATAGTGAGAAGGGGCCCGATCCCGAAATTGGCCAAGGTAATAGTTCAAACAATGAGAAGGGAGCCTAATTGAGGAATTAGGCTTGATCTTGAAATCGGCCAAGGCATCCACTTGAACAATGAGGAGGTTTCCTGATTGAGGAATCGAGCCTGACCTGAAATTGGTCGAGGCATCCACTCGAACTATGAAAAGGAGGGTTGATTTGAAAATCAAGATGAAAACAAAGTTTGAATAAGGATGGAAAGGCCAAGGTTTTAGATATTCACGAGAGGTTCCACTAGTACTTTTGGGCCATCACTCTCTCTCAATCCCACATAATTAGGGTTGTGCATGTGATTTCCATCTTGAAATTGGTTATGCTACCCATGTGGATATTCCTTGTCAAGTCTTCTTGTCGTAGTGCCACCCATTTCTTTAGAGTACGATCCTTCATTTGCCTTTGAATTTGGATGCATTTGAACTCATTTGAACTTTGATGATGGGCGACCTGATTGAGGAATCAAACCCAATCTTGAAATCAACCAAGGCAGCAATTCAAATAGTGAGAAGGGGCTCGATCTAACAATTAGGCTCGATCCCGAAATTGGCCAAGGTAGTAGTTCAAACAATGAGAAGGGAGCATGATTAAGGAATTAGGCTTGATCTTGAAATCAACCAAGACATCCACTTGGACAATGAGAAGGGGGCTTGATTGAGGAATCGGGCCTGATCTGAAATTCGTTAAGGCATCCACTCGAACAATGAGAAGGGGGGTTTGATTTTTAAATCAATATGAAAACACCGTTTGAATAAGGAAGAAAAGGCCAAGGTTTTAGATATTCACGAGAGGTTCCAAAGGCTGACAAGTCAAGGGAAAATTGACTAAGTGTGGAGGAAACCTAGAGTATGTCAAAACTATGAAGTCAAGGTTCGATTTTGAATGTAATTAGCCATGCAAGTTGGTGATAATAATGTGCAAGTCTCTTCCTTTGCACACATCATGCTCATATTAGAGGATGCCAAGGAAGAAGTAAGCCACTAAGCCATGAAGAATGATGCAAACTCCAACTTGCAAAACTCAAAATGTTGCTCGAGGCTTTCATATTCAATCCAACATTACAAGGGACACCAAGAGGCAAATCAATTAGCTTCTTCATAGTTACACAATGGCTCTTTCATTGAGCACCTAATAAGTGAATACTAGAGTTGTCTAAGTTCATAGCAAACTTCCCTCTAATAATTAGAGTGTGATGAGACAAAATACAAGATTTCCCATTGAACTTGAACTGTAATCAAATTTTTGACATTTTAAGTTGATTCAAAATTGGGGAAAACCCCTACAAACATTGTTTTACCATGCATGGACCTTGTATCATGCTATATCTCTGCTCATACTGATTCACAATTGAGAAAACCCTTATGTGAATTGTTCTACCATGCATGGGCCATTTGGTAGAACTCTTCTCATGCCTAAATTTTTTGTAAAATTCTTATAGTAAATTTGTTATAAGACTATCTTACTCCCTGAAATTAAATATATAAGCCAACTCAATCATATTTAAATCAAAATTAAATTTAACTCAGCCGTCCGATGAGAGGCTCGTGGTCCCCTCTTCGACCGCCCAATCCCTCAAATTAATCTCGGAGGCGAAACGATCCCTCAAATTAATCTCGGAGGCGAGGCGAAACTTGGAGAATAAAGTCCTTCGAAGTCATGGCGACAGATACCTCAAAAACCCTATAAAATGCCTCTTAAACCCTACAAACCCATTTCATCCCGTAAAACCCAGTATCCGCCACACAGTATTCGTAACTCCCAGGCTTTCGAAGCATAAACCTCGCAGTCCCGGCGTTTTTTTATTTTTATTTTCAGTTGAAAGACGGGCTCATACATGCATTTTCAGGTCTCTTTCGCATCGAATTGACGGTCCAGATAGTGTTGCAGCTGCCATGGACGTCGCGTATTCTCGGCCCCGTTCGAAGCGCCCACCGGGTGAAGACATTGGCAACACGCACAAGCGGTTACAGTATCCCCAACCGCCCTCAGCGGGGCCGGGCGAGACAGTGTTTCGAATCCTCTGCCCAGAGGACAAGGCCGGTGGAGTCATTGGAAAGGGCGGCGGCATTGTTTCGCAGATTAGGCAGGAGACGGGTGCCCGAATCACCGTGCAGGAGACTGTCCAGGGTTGCGAAGAGAGGGTTATTGTTATTTCCGCGCCAGAAGATAACGGGAATAATGGTGGAGATTTGGGGAAAATTTCGGCTGCCCAGGAGGCTCTGTTTAGGGTTCATGGAAGGATTTTTGAGGATATTGCCGATGAAAATGACCCCAACAATCTTATCACCACTCGTCTGGTTGTGCCCAACGGTCAGGTTGGGTGTTTACTGGGCAAGGGTGGGAAGATCATCCAGCAAATGAGGGAGGAGACCAAGGCGCATATTAGGATTTTGTCTCAAGAGAAGACGCCGCCATGCGTTCCATCCACAGATGCGATTTTAGAGGTGCATTATACGCCTTTGATTTTTTCGTGCTCAAACCCTCATGCTTTCCCTTCATTTGTTTCACATGTTTTCCTTTTTTCTTTATTTTATTTTGAGCGGATTTCCTTCTGCTTAGTGTCTTGGTTGGTAACTATTCTGCCCAAGTTGCCCGTGACTTACACCCGTTTGGAGCTCATGACATTTGCGTGGGCAGACCACGGTAAGAATGGAACCGTAGTTGACGTTTTATCAAACCATCGACCCGACCAGTGAATCAACACCCCTTTTGGCATACATACAATTTTTCCTCTTCTGTTAGAATTCTAGGCGAGGATTGGTATAGATTGTTAGATAAGGGCTTATTCTTTGTTATATTGTACGGAATTTCTGTATGCTTCAGATGGCATCTCTTAGGGTCCATTTTTTTCTTAACAGAAATGTTTTTAGAAACAGTTTGAGCGCGTTTTGTTGGAAAGCATTGATCAGAGGATGAATCCTAACTGCCCTAGACAGTGTTTCTGAAGTCAAGAAAGTGTGCGCCTTGTGTTTTGTCACTTACCTGAATTTGGTTTGCTTAATGTTTGTTCTGAGTTAGATCGAGGATACTTGCATGTGCTACCATATTTCTGTCCAGTCATTACTGAAATGTGTTTGTTAATACCAGCGAGCTACTACAATGCCCGATAGTCTTTTCTGGTCGTGATCATTTCTTTCTGGGTTGGTCAATCTTTTGAGCTTCTCTGCATTTTCATGTCTTTGGACAGCCTGTGGCCTTCTGAGTTGCCCGCTGTGTTTGGAAATGCTTGTAATTGGAAACCTGGTTAGATATTTGTCCAATATGTGGTTCATTTGTTAATAATTATTAAAGTTTGTGGCAGCCACTGACCAGTGGGTTGACAAAAAGAGTTCTCCTTGTGTTCAATTAATGGTGCCTAACTGTTTATTATGTTGTAAAACATGATTTTAGGATCTTATATATCGAGTTGCACATTGACCAATAAGTACGTGCAGGAAACATACAAAAAAACTTAGCTCGAGAAAAAACAGTCACAAATCTTGTTTCCTCTTATTACATGACACATAGGCTTGTGTTGGAGTCTCATTCAAAAAATTCACTCTACAACAACTAACTACAACTTGTCCTCAAAATCACACGTGCAAGAGAGGCACAAGCGTGGGCCAATTGTACAATTTTTATACCCTTCTTTTTATGTGTGTATATATAAGAGTAACTATGTCCCGAAATTTGGCATTTGCAAGATTAGCATAAGTGCTATGCACTCTTGGATTCTTAAATAAAAAAATCTATCTCATCCATAAAGGGGGTAAACTTGAGAAGATAGCTAAAATTAAGAACAATTAAAAGCTCTTATCCACTTTCCATTTGTGGAAGGATGTGCACTTTTGAATTTGACGATGGTCATAGTTGTCATAACTATAATTGGGATGGGAACCAGAATTGCAAATTTTGCTCATGTATCTAACATGTAAGGGTGAATATAGCCAAATGGCATCAAGTGCAATAACTATCTAAATAAAAATACATAAACAATGAGGCTCTAAATGGCTCTGAATGGTTCAAGAAATCATGTTACAACAAATCAGTACAACATATTCTCATAATCATCTCCTAGATTGGGATCCTCATCTACCCCCTCCTTCTCTGCATGACTATCAATGTCTCAATCTCTCTCTAAAATCTCCAAAAGCTTATAAATGATCACAGAGAAGAGAGCGAGGGAAATAAATGGGGGGTCATCATTATAAAGTCTAGGATTAGGGTTTACAGGGGCATATTTTGTGTTTATTTTTATTTTTGTTTTGAGTTTTTTGTTTGGCGGGGTTGTAGGTTCAGACTCAGCTGGTTCCACTAGTAATTAAGTGGAAATCGATTGTTTTATGTCCAAATTGTATGAACAAGAACACGTTGCTTTTGATAGCAAGGACTTTGATGAGGTATCATCAAAGTGACCCTTTCAAGTACTTGAAAAAGATTTCATGTGGTTTTATCAAGATCATCAAAGTGACCCTTTCAAGTACTTGAAAAAGATTTCATGTGGTTTTATCAAGGTGCTTGTGCCCTTTCAAGTTCCTCAATCCTCGAAGTCCCCAAAACCATTACAATGGAGAGAAAAATCCTCTTTATAGGAGTCTCCTCTCTATAGAGGGAGTCTCTTCTATTATACTTAAAAAATCATTTTCTGCTAACTAACTCCATGACAAGTCAAGAAATAAATATAAAGTTGGATTTGTTAGATCCCTCCTCAATCCATGTTGACTATGTCACAAGATGTGGACACAAGCCTCTCAAGGAGAACTTGCCCTCATCCAAAATACGAAAGAACAAACATCAAAAGTCTTCGAGAGAGGGTGTACAACTAAAAAYAGGCAAGTGGAAATCTGCACAAGACAAATCGAAGGAGTTAAGTGAGAATTATGGTTTTGACCATGCCAAAACTCCATGAAATAATAAAATATACACCTSCATAAATAGCAAGAAGTGTCTCCACAAGTGYGCCCTCCAAGTATATGCTCAATTATAGTAAGAAGATCAATTTAAAACATTCAAGAGCCACACGTGTGGCCCTCCAAGTATGCCACATGCTTCCCAATAAAATCCTCCATAACCATCTCAAATAAAATAATATATGTGCCAAGTCAAAGACTTAAGGGTGCTTTCCAATGAAGGYCAAAAGATGACAAGTATTGCTAAAWTATCCATGCAAAAAAGATRAGAGAGTACCTAGGAGAGGTGTGCCCTAGAAAATTGTGYCATGTAACTATTGCAACCACCCAACAAATAATAAATATCTTTCATCTGAAGTGCACCCTAGGAAGAAGGGCCAAGGTGATTTGRYTGATCAATGTCCATGCCAAAACCATGTGTTYTTTCCCAATGCCATCAACAAATCCCACCAAACCACGTGCACAAGAGATAGTGTGCCCTAGGAGAATGTGCTAACCTCTCCAACAATAAAATAATCATGAATGCTTGTGAAATTATGCCTAAGAGAGGAGTGTTCCATGATTAAGCCTCATAACAATTACCAAGTGAAGTAGGGTGCTCAAGCCATTAACCTCTAAGATAATCAAATGTATTAATTTAACCATTGAATAGTTAAATCAACCTCAACATGCATGCACATAGGTTAATGCTGGAATAAAACCATAGTCCAACTTCCCAATATTGAGCGTTTGATTAAATCAACATGAACATGTGTGCCAATGAGGGGGTGTGTGCTCCAACAAGTGTTGTACCATGGAAATAAGTTATATCTCATAGCAAAGACCACCATGTTAAGAACATGATGAAAAAAAAGAAGCTCCACCTGGGTTTAGGATTATAGCATGATAAAACCTCATCAAACCTTAGGAGAAGGCTTGATCACCAAAGATGCATGTAGTACCCCCCCACTCAAACACAAACTTACAAAAAGTACATCAATGAGGGTACATTCCACCTAGGTGGTGTCTAGCAAGTGTTAGAAACTTAGAAATACACCCCTCCTAGTGACAAACCAAAATCATCACATCAACACACCATGCAAAAGTCACTAAGAAACTCTAATAATGTCATGAAACATCTACTTCCTAATACCATCATCTAACCCCTTGGGGGGCTAGAACCACCATCCATGAACAAGATGTAGCACGTCCGAGATAAACAGGTACACTAAAATCACACCATAATGAGATAGTGTGCTCCACAACCATCAAATATGCAACCAGCGGGTGATCAACAAGGCAAGCACATGCAAGAAGATCACCAAATCAGCAAGCACAATTATCCAACCAAGGAGAAGTAAAGTTCCCCAAGTCAATGGATCCCTTGCCATGAAAAGAAGGGGCTCCATGAAGAAGATGTATCTGCCCAAGTCGGTCCAAAACAACAATTCTCCATCAATGTGATGAAGATCACATTGTGGAACCTCATACAATGAGGTGTAACAGGGTGCAAGTCCCTTGGTTGATGTGATATGATAGCTTCCTCCCTCACTTTGGTGCCAACATTGATGGTGGGTTTTGGTCTCATGTCTTTTGGGCCCTCTTTGGCTTGTGGTTGTTATCAATGCGATATCCATAATAATTGCAAGTCCTACTACTAGAATGACATATTCTTTGATTGTGATTCCATTCCACATCAATGATCTCCTCTGGGCTCTCCATTCATATGTGTTCTGGGTTAGAGTTCCATTTGTGGTCTCCTTTGCTTATCTATGTTTTGTCTTGCGGTTCTCAACAAACCCACATATCTGTCTTTGCGGATATCCCTGAGATACCTCTGTCCACTTCAGTGGTGTTTTATGGTATAAGCAAGTTGCCTGATTCAAGTGATACATGATTTTGATGTGATGGGATGTTTTTATGTTGAGTCATTCTGAATGTTAGGTGTGCAGGTTGCAGATCATTGGTTCAATGGATTCTCTCTTTCTTTTACCCTCCTCCGTCAGGCCATTTTGTGTTTTCTGTTTGGTGCTGGAGTACCAGGGCATTTATTCACATGATTAATGAAGTGTACTTCCGTTCTCCCAGCTCTGCAACATTGTTGTGAAACATTTCTTAGTCACTGGTTCATGAATTTTTCTTTTAGTGGTTTAGTCAGTCCACTTGTCCCTTGATGATTTTTCTGGCTTCAATCAAAGTTTTTTTTATTTTCATTTGTGATTTTTAACTGCGAAGGCACCCTGGTCTCTAGCTGTTTATTGTAGATGAGGGTTGTGTGAATTATGTTTTTCTGTAATTAACTTTCAAATTAGTTTCAATATTATATGGTGCTTGAAGTGATTGGGCCTTGGTTGTTGGTGAAACTTTGTTTTAGTGGGTGGCTTTGATGTTTTGATGAAGCAGTTCTTATGATCTGTCCCATCACTTGTATCCCATGCCAAGTCTTATTAGTTTGGGTGGTTTGAATCACATCACTTCCATGGACAGAGTGTGGATAGCATGCTTTTCGAATGTTGTGACATGATAGATGAACATTTTTTAGTGTCCAGAGTGGTAATAATTCCTTCTTCTGTATGCCAAGTTACTGGCATTTATTCTGCCTTTCTAATCTCTAGATGAGCTATCTTGCACTTGGCATCAAGCGGGATGATAATTCCAACTGGTGATGTGGTCTAATCTCCTCTTTCAACATTGGCTTTGTTTGTATTAATGATCTGGATTCCTCTCAGCATCTTTGGCTGATAATCCTCTCTTTCAACATTGGCTTTGTTTGTATTAATAATTTAATGATCTGGATTCCTCTCAGCATCTTTGGCTGAACAATGGCCAACTGAGTCTTATTGATGTGAACTAGTTTGAATACAAAACTGTTCTTTTTCTGTTTTTCACTTGAAGGTAAGTGCCAATGTACCTACTTTTATTTTTCACATCATATGTATAAGTAATTCTCCGAGTTCACAACTTTGGTGTCAGATAAGCATCGACACCCATAAAATCTATATTTTCTGTCTGTCATTATAGTACATCTTTTCTAAAAGAGCATCCTTAGTTGACCACATTTTTTTTATAAATTTATGTAGATTACAGGGTATTTGAAAGTGGTGAAAAAGGCTTTACATATAATCTCAACACGACTGAGAGACAATCCTCCCAAGGAACGTGCTCAGCCACCTTCACATTCTGCTGTTTACACTCCAAATAATCATCCTACACCTGCAGATACTTATGTACCATATCAAAATACAATATCTCGTCATGCAAATTTGGATGAGCCTGTACCAGGAATGATATCATCTATTGGATTTAGCAGGGGTTCAGGTCCTGCAATTGGGCCTCCAAGTTCTGGACATATGTTTTCTCCTGCAAAAGGGCCTCCAAGTTCTGGACATATGTTTTCTGAAAGTGGAGGGTCTCACGTGACTGATCGCGGGCCCTCTTCATCTGTGGAAGAGCTGGTTTTTCGTGTTCTTTGTCCAAATAAGAAAATTGGCAGTGTCATTGGGAAGGGTGGGAGTATTATCAAACGTATGCGTGAAGAGATTGGTGTGAACATCAGAGTTACTGATTCAGTTCCAGGGTCCGACGATCGCATTATTATAATATCTTCAAATGAGGTATGTTTATTACGATAACACCAAGAGACTGCTAGGTGTTTAATCTGTTTTCTGAAATTGTCTATATCTATATCTAATACTGTTCCCTTTATGCTGGAGTAAGAATTTCTATCATGATGTACAGAACTACTGTAATGCTAAACTTTTTTCAGTATCCTTCTTTTGAAGATTTATTGCCATGGTACAAGGGTTGACATATTCTGAGACACTCATTAGGGCAGGCTTGTATTCTTGTCTTGGCTTGCAAGATATGTATTCTTGTCTAGTAAAGGTTTGAAGCAATTTTTGCACCATCATTGGAAAAATTGATAAATGAATAATTATTGTTTCTTGATGGAACTTTTAAGCTTTTTTGAAGATCTGGTGTGTTATAACCGGTAGCTATAATTAATTAAGAAATTTACTGCAAAAACAAAATTGCAGCCTTGTTATGGAGGGCATTCATAAAATTTGATAGCTTTACATATATTGTAGGTTCCCAATGACAACCTGTCTCCCGCTCAGGAGGCTTTACTACACATTCAAAGTCAAATTGTGGACCTGGGGCCAGATAAGGATGGTGTTATCACCACAAGACTTCTCGTCCCAGCCAATCAAGTTGGTTGTCTAATTGGCAGGGGTGGCACAGTGATTTCTGAAATGAGGCGAACAACAGGTGCAAATATTAGAATATTACCAAGAGAAGACCTTCCTCGGTGTGCTTTGGAAACTGATGAGTTGGTTCAGGTATATCCCACACTCACTTTCCATTAATGTTTTTGGCAAATAAAAAAGATCTCTTCAAATTTGAAAGATTGGAACAAATTATGTTAGGAATGTGTTATACACTGAATGTTAGGCA
The DNA here is from genome assembly GCA_010110895.2 of Picea sitchensis. NCBI lineage: Eukaryota > Viridiplantae > Streptophyta > Pinopsida > Pinales > Pinaceae > Picea > Picea sitchensis. Next base: position 295,303 of record SNQJ01S0001335.1, read on the forward strand.
TTCAAATGGCCCTTTTAATGTTAAGCAAGCTCTTGGCAGATTGTAGGGGATATAAGGGTGGCACGAGAAGCTTTAGTTCAGATAACTTCAAGGCTGCGGGCTAATTTAAACCATGAAAGATCGACTACTGGTGCTATGGTTTCATCATCTCTGGTGGCACCGTTAAGCAGTAGAGGAAGGTTTGAGCAGGGCTCTCCTGGTAGATCTTTCTCTTCTAGCATGGTGTTTCAAGGTGGCGGTCATTCATCATCAAGCTATCCGACTATGCAGTCTTCACCAGGCCCATGGTCATTGAAGGTCAGCTTTGTTTAAACATTTTTATTTTAATCTGGTTGACTGTTTATTGAAAGCAATTTTTTTCTAGCTTTGAGGGCTGCTTTCAACCATTGCACAATATTTCTGCTTTACTTTATATGCTTCAACAGATGCCTGAATTTGAGAATTTTAACAAATGGGAATTTGTGTCGTTTTCAGTATTTATTGTTGATTCATGTTTGTCCGAGGGAGTTTGTTTTGTATATTCAAAACAATTGTCATATAGTGATTCCTGTATATTTTATACATTTTCTATTTTGAATATTGTTTGATAAGTCATTGCAGTATCATGACTATATCCCATGTACTTAATTTTCTATTTAAAATATATTGAGGATAAATTTGTCTGCAAGCAGCAACCTCTCTGGCACAATCAACTTGATGAAACTAATATGGTTTCTGCCATTATTTTGCTTTCTTCAAAATTATGATATTTGCACAACTGATGAACATTCAAATGTTTTTATTTTGTTGTTGTTTACAATGCGAGGCCATACTCTGCTTGGATTGCAGTATCATGGCTACCCTATGTAATCAAATTTCTATTTATAATATATTTAGGATAAATTTGTCTCCAAGCAGCAACCCGTGGTACTGACTATATACCGTGTTTCAAATTCAGTCAAAGCTGGATATAGGCAGTGTCGGCAATTTCTCTGATTTTGAGGAGCCAATACATCGTCAAGGAGTTTCCACTGGATTTGGAAGGTACAAGAGATTTGGGAAATTTTGTGGGTTGGTGGTGTTGTGAGTGAGGGTTTTCTTGACTATCATTTTTGTAGTAATGTTGCTGACGTTGTATATCATCTTTGGCGGCTTGTCAGATCTGCTAGTGGGCTTATCACAAAAACTACAGTCGAAGTTGTAATACCAGAACGTGCAGTTGCAGCCATTCTAGGAAAGTCTGGGAATGGTATTGTTAAAATTCAGCAGGTAAGCTGTTACTTATCAAGAAGAATAAATTAAATTTGTAATGGTGGTAGTCACATTTTTAAGAGGCAATAAGGATGTGTTAAATGCTAGCTAATTCAAGCTGGATTGTTGATACCTTGCAAATGCAAAAATTGTTGTTTAGTGTCTTTCCAGAAGGTGCTTTATTGATCATATTTTCTTTGTATGTTCAGATTTCTGGTGCCAAAGTTACTCTTCTTGAAATTAGACCAGGATCTTCCGAAGGAGTGGTTGAAATTTCAGGCACTCCAGAGCAAACAAATGCAGCCCAGTGCTTGATTGAAGCATCCATTATCAACAGCAAACCTTTATTTCGTTAATATCCTAATGAACATATTTTCTGGTAAGAGTTTCTTCCAAATTCAAGATGTGAACTTGTATACACACTTTCCAGGGATAACATGATAGCTAAAATGTAACATGCGCTTGTAAGTAACAAAAATACAACAATTTTATAAAATCGAATAAGACAATTTTATAAAGACAATTTTTTCCAAAGAACCCCCATTCAAATATACGGGTATTATACTCTGATTTCTTAATTTCAAGCTTACAGAATCAGGTCATGGTATATGCCTTGTTGAGGATTAAAGCCCATGTTAATATCTCTTCTCTGATTCTGACAATCTACATTTCCCTTTCAATTGAATCTTACCTGATGAAGTGCAGGAATGTTTGGAGTCCGGAACAGTATTTCATATGGACAAGAAAGCGGTTCAAGAGCTGAGCAATTAAATCTTTTCACGTATTCATTGTGAAATTCCATGGGATCTTCTTTAACTGGAACTTTGAGCCTTGCCTGTGGAGACTTGGAATGGAGGTACAGGTATCCATGCTGTAATTGCCAAAAATGTTTCCGGGGAAAATTCCACATTGTAGTGACAGACATTGTTTTTCCACTGCAGGGCAAATGAGTTTATCAACAATCAATACTTCTTTCTCCTCCTTGTAAGGTGGGGTTTCTTTGACTTGACATAAATGTATTTTGGAAGAAAAGTCACAACGATTTTGATACAGTAACTGGATTAGATTTTGAATTTGGATTCTACTCTACTGAGTTTTTGGGATTTGGAATTTATATTAGACTCTTTATGTTTCCTTTCACAGAACGATTTTGATACAGTAACTGGATTAGATTTTGAATTTGGATTCTACTCTACTGAGTTTTTGGGATTTGGAATTTATATCAGACTCTCTTAACTTTCTTTCAACCTAGTTAGCATTACCTGTTCTTGATCGATGGGTTTGCCAAGATATAGTTGGAGAGGTTGTGTTCATTTGTTTTCTATATCCTTTTAATTTTTTGTTTATGTCGGTCCTTCTTTTCCATACCTGCATGATCGCCAGTGGTTGTGTCCCAAAACCAACGTCTCTTTTTAATGTTTGGGGTACGTGTTTTTATGGCTAATTAGACAGACATTTGGTGAAGGTAGGAGTCTTCAGCTCATGCACTTTTCAATGTAAGAAATCAAAAGTTTACGACATGGTGGGTTTTCTGTGTATTTGGCCATCATCATAGATCTTTTATGAATTTGTCATTTCACGAGTCATCGTTGACCAGTGGTGGCTACCTTGTAAACTTTCTATGCATTATTTACACTAGCGCATTTAGGAGCTCTCAACGTCATGATGGGCGTAAGGAGCTCTCAACGTCATGATGGGCGTTAAGAGAGGTTCATGCCTACAAATATTTGATTGGATTAAATCTCACGACAATAACTGACCAAAGAGGATCTTGCTATTTATCCATCTTAATTTGCCGATAATTATTTTCCTTAATTTGTGTCACCATTAACATAAAATCACAGGCCTTTCCATTTTATACTTTTCAGATGTTACAAATAGATTGCCTTCTTAGCTGACACGAGCATGAAAATATGTTCATCTATGCAAGGATGACTGGTCTACTTGTGATTATGGTCTACTGCACAAGGGGATGAAATATTTTAAATATCCTCTAGTACCTAAGTCACCTGACACGATGACACGGGACATGGAGGACACGGAAACACTAGTGTCCGACACGTGAAATTTTGACCTCGACAACATGTCACGGAGGACATGTTTATATATATATATATATATATATCTAAAAAAATTATATATGAAAAAAATTGAAAATTACATACAAAAATGATTCATATTTTGTTAGAAACTAGAAGATTTACACGATACAAAACTTTAAACATAAATGATAATGACAGTACAATACTATCTTTTTTCATTTTATATAATTTCCAAAACCTGCTCTATCAGGACAAGCCCTTATAATAATTTGCACTAATAGGGCACCCTAAGCCCTTCCACTATATTACAAGAAACCTTAGGGCACCCTAAGCCCTTCCACTATATTACAAGAAATCTTTTAGTCATAGCAGACTGAATGGTGTTACTATTTTCAACAGTTATGGCATCACGGTTATGTGCATAACCACAACAAAGCAATATGCAACCTTCCCAAAGTAATTTTCTTTTTTCACATCAACAATAGGATGGTGTATAATCTAATAAGTTAATTTAAGCCTACATTCTAGAGAATTTTGTATCTGAGCAGGATCATGGTAAATATTGCCTCTTAGGTTGACATGGTAGTATAGAAGCACAAAGGATTCTCCGCTAAAAAGATGTCAGGTCTCCACATCTAGATCATGCTTTTCAAGCTCCTCCAGAATCCTCCACATGTATCTTGGCCTTCTTTGCCTAGTAAAGTTAATAATTGCTTCTCTACCATAAAACTTCACGGTCACCTTAATCTCTATGTTCTCATTTGCTGTTTTTCCAGTTTGGATTGCCAGCAGATTATCTCTCTTCCTCTTCAGTTGATGCATATTTTCCTCGAGCATTTTAATGTAAGTGATGGCTTCCTCAAATAATCTGCATCTGTCAAGCTGGATCATGAAACAAATATATTATTTAGACAAAACCATCAGACCCCTCAGTTAGTACATACCATATAAAGCCGAATTAGATTAGTACATACCATATAAAGCCGAATTAGATTAATAGAGTGTAAAAAGATGATCAACCCTGGAAGTGGTAGAATGCTGTAATTACCTTTTCAGGACTAGCGGGCAACAAAAATCCGGACACCATCCAAATTTGTGTCCGACACAAATTTAGGTCGTGTCACGTGTGAAGGACACGACCTAAATTCGTGTCGGACACGAATTAGGTCGAATCCATGTCCCCACGTGGGATTCGAGACACGGGGGGGGGGACACGAATTAGGTTGAATTCGTGTCCCCATGTGAGATTTGAGACACGAGGAGGGGGTTTTCAACGAATCATGTTTCATAGATCCTCTTTAGGTATTGCATCTTAATCAGATTGATAAAGAGATGGCAATGCTAATGTTACTAATAGGTGTTGTCTAACAGTTATACGAAATGACTCTTTTCACTGGAATCCGGGGATATAAATTTGCATGAAATCACTATTTTTTGGTTTTTAAAATCCATTTATGAATGCAGAAATGGATTCAGCATGCTGAAAAACCCCTTGAACACTCAAATTATACAGAAATAATCACTCAAATCTGTGGATCTAACAGTTTTTTGCTGGATTTCAGGCAAATATCCCTGAAAAATATCACCTGAAAGAGTCATTTTGTAGAATGTTTAGACTACGGGCACTAATATAGCTCAGCCCTTCTTAAATTGGCTCCATCCATCTACCCAAATGCAATGACATTAACACAACCTGCATGAAATGGCTTGATAAGTAATGGTGTACTTAACAAGTAATAATTGCATGTCATAATACACATCATTAGTATTTTGTGATAATATGAAATTCAATGGAATTATTTTTGCACTAAGAGAAGCAAGGTGCATTCTATAAGTGTAACCTACATGGAATGGTTTCATAAGTAACTGTGTCCCTAACTAGTAATCATCGATAGCAATGCCATAATACATATTCTTAGTATTATGTGATAATTTGGAATTCAATGCAACTATTTTTGCACTAAGAGAGGCAAGGTGCATTCTATAATCTAGTATTAAAAAGATGGTTATGGTCCTATTCAAGTACTGAAAAGATGGTGATTTGAATTTATTTTGTGATAATTTAAAATTCAATGGAATTATTTTTGCATCAATAGAAGCAAGGTGCATTCCATAATCTAGTATTGAAGAGATGGTAACGTTTCTATAAATTAATATCAATTATTATTAATAATAATTTCACTAGAAAAGAAAGAGCAGTTATAAAGCTGTGGGAAAGCCCAATTCCACTTATTTTGAGGATGACAGATATAGGGTAAAGCCTAATTCTTCAGGGCATAAGGTCTGTTCACCAATTTGTAAGTCATATACAACTCGTTAGCAATTGGATCTCTAAGAGCAGATGTGTTACAAAGTGGGATTTGAACTTCATTTGATTTACACCCAATCGACACACACAACATAAAAACAATTGGGGTTCACTAAGAGCAAACATGTCACAAAGAGGGGTTTGAACTTGATGATGGAGGGTAACAATTTTTTTTCAAAACCACTTCTTATACCCAATTGACATGCACATATATATAAAACACAACCTTTCTTGATGCCATTTGAGATGCATTAAGTTGATGTGCACTCACACACATATAAGAACATTGATAGATATATTTAAACTTGGGATATTTTAAGCATTGTTTTTGGATTCTCTGAAATGAATTTGATGTTGAACAATAATACCTTTTGATGAAATCAGTTATAAACTACTTCTATAGTGGAACAATACATGTATTTAGATTACAAATTTCAAATCCATTTAGTATTTTGGAACGAGGGGCATGCAAATTTTCACTAGAAAACTATTTACCCCATTACTCAAATAATTTATGTGATACTTTTTAACCTCTTAACCTTTCAAGTCAATCACGCTATATAAATATTACAAATGGATCAATACTTTTGCTTTTGAAATTACTAGAAGAAATTGAATTTTTTATTTTTTATCTAAACCTATCCATTTAAAAAAGAATGAACACAGTTATAAATATTAATTTTATGTCTCAAATGTTTTGTTCTATCATAAACAACAGTTACAGAATTACCTTTGCTTTAATAGAATTACCTTTGCTTTAGCTACCACAAACGAGAGTAATTAAAAACAATTTATGGACATTACACATAGTTTGTTATTTCAAAATAAATATCTTTATATTTAGTGATCTTAGAATATCTTTACGGACATTACACATGGTTTGTTATTTCAGACAAATTTAACACATCTTTATATTTATAGATCTATTTTAGACAGATTTAGCGATCGAGGGAATTTTTATGTGATTTTTATAATTTGGTAGTTCTCTAATGTTAAATGTTAAATGTTAAATTTGGATCTACATAAAAAAAATGTATGGCTAATGCAACTAGAGACTCAACATTGTGACCCCTTCACAAATATTTATGGGCTGTGGTTTGTAATTTGTAAATGGGCTATTTAAGAACAATTTCAACATCGATAATAAAATGATATTGCTATATAAAATGTGCCAGTTTTTGGTTGTCTTAAAGTTTTCAATTTGAACTTTAAAGATTAAAAATAAAAAAAATGCTTGTATGAGGGAATTTTTATGTGATTTTTATAATTTGGTAGTTCTTTAATGTTAAATTTGGATCTACATAAAAAAAGATGTATAGCTAATGCAACTAGAGACTCAACATTGTGACCCCTTCACAAATATTTGTGGGCTGTGGTTTGTAATGGGTAAATGGGCTGTTTGAGAACAGTTTCAACATCGATAATAAAATGATATTGCTATACAATATATGCCAGTTTTTGATTGTCTTAAAGTTTTCAATTTGAACTTTAAAGATTAAAAATTAAAAAATGCTTGTATGAGAATAATGCTACTAGAGAATCAGTCCTTTGACTCTTTCACAAATTGAAAAGGGGTTGTGGGTGTAATTGGCAAATAATTGTATGAGAATAATGCAAGTAGAGTATCAATTCTGTGGCCCTTTTGCAAATTGGAAAAAGGTTGTGTGTAATTCTCAAATGGGTCAATGTCAACATCAATAACAAAATGACAATGTTTATGCAATTTATTTAGGTATTTGATGTATTGTATGGGAAAAATGCAATCACCAATTCTTCTTCTTAGCTTGCTATTATAAATGAAATATGGGTTGTGGTTTGCAATTGTTAAAATGTAATGTGAAGTAGTGCCATAAATCTTTTTGCAATAAAGTGGGCCATAATATGAGGATAATCAAGAGGCACTAATGGTATATATGGAATTTTTCAATCCATTGGCATGGTTGCTTAGTATATTACAAAATGCTAAAATCTAGGGTGTATCAAGGATAAAGATGGATCCTTACACAAGGTGCTTGATAGATTTTGAATTATAACCTTCTATATTATACTAAACAATTGTGTCAATGGATCCTTACACAAGGTGCTTGATAGATTTTGAATTATAACCTTCTATATTATACTAAACAATTGTGTCAGTGGAGTAAATAATTCTTGATATGTGCTTGGTGCTCTTGATTCTTCTTAGATTATTGTTCGTATTTTGGTAGAGGTGAATTTGTGTAGGACCATGCAAAAGTTGAAGGGAACCATTTAGAATCTTAGTGCTCTTTGGGCTAAGATTTTACTATTTTTTTTGTACGTATTGAAAAGGGGCGATGGAGAAGTGGAAGCACATTGGGTTGAATAAGCCTTGGCAACCTTGGTAATGATTATGCCCCCTTTACATTGTGTAGAAAAAATGGATGGTAGAATGCTCATTTTTTTGATGGAGGCAATGCATTCCCTGCGTGTGTAACACTACTTAGCCAAAACAATGCTATGCCTTTGAATGGTTGTTAGAAAAATAGGTGTGCTCGTTTCACCATAGACAATATAGCAATATTGTCACCCAACCATAGGCCGAACCCTCTGAGCACCTTAACCTTGACAGAGAGAATAATTTCGGAAGCAAACCTTAGAACCAATAGCCAATCAAGGTAGCGTACCTCTCTCCAGATCTAGCGTACCAGGGATAAAGTCCAAACCACAACCAAGAGAAAGTCCAAGCCAAAATCAAAAATTTCTAGTTGCAGCAGCTCCTCTCCAAACTTGTGCACAAACTAGTCTTATGCAGTTTTGAGTGAGTGTCTCAAATTAGCTCTAGCGCCCTCTATTTATATTGCTCCATCTTAACTGACTGGGCCAACTTCTCTTCCTAGGGGATAATAACTCAACATTAATCATTCCATTAAGCCAACTTGTTTTATAGAGTTATTATCCAAGTCTTTAGGGTTTCTCTCGCTTCCCGAGATATTCTAGTCTCTTCAGGGTTACATGTAGAGGTTAATACCTCCCGCAACTACCATAATATCAACACTCCCTCTTAGCTAGGGAGGTATTAAAGGCAATGGTATTTAGCACAAACATACCATTCAACTGGTAGTATCATCATAGCCACATAGACTATCTCATGATCAAATCATGAGCACCATCATCACTATCAGTATCATCTGATAGCATCAACTACATCATCTCTTGTAGCCATACTCCACCTGAGTAATCGTGCATGATGCTAAATAAGTCACTCACTCCACAGAGTGATACACAAATCATTCTTCTAGTATGCACATATGTCCTAGAAGAATAATTGTTCCAACAGACGCTGGAAGCCACGCCATGGGCTACAAGGTCTATTCTTCTAATCCGGACAAATGTCCTAGAAGAATGATTGTCCTTGACCATTTTCCACAGGTAGAATGTCTGTCCATCAACATATTGACTATCCATCTAGTTGGTAATAATCTCCAACACTAGTGATAGTCTCCATGGCAATCAGAACAATGCCATCCAATAGAACACAACTGTGTCTATCTATAGTATTACACAACTACTACCTAGTGGTACACAACCACTCCTAGTAGCACACGACTACTAACCAATGACACACAGTCACTAACAATGGATCACATCCACCATAGTAGCAAATAACATCTGTCTAGAGACATACGGTCTCCACAACAATCATATCATATGATGTCAACTTGCATAAAAACAATATCATGATATAAATTGAGTCATCTGGGCCATTCTTCCACTCACATATGTGACATTTGGAAGATCATCTTCCCTTAGAAAGTAAAACATCAGCCATGGGCTATCTGGACTATTCTTCTCAAGCATAGAAGAATAACTGTCCTTGATTTTTGAGCCTGAACCATTCACCTAATTGGGCCATTCCTCCAACACTAATCATAGTGCAACTCGGAGAGAATGAGTTTTCCCTAGGGAATGCTTGTCCCTGATTGCTGAACTTGGACCATTCACCTAACTGGGTCATTCCTCCGGCACTAATCACTATGCAACTTGGAGAGAATGAGTCTGACCTAAGGAATGATTGTTCGGACCATTTCCTAAGGAAATGACTATCCTGCACCAACCTCCAAAACATACCATTCTTCAAAACTGCTCACAACTTTGAACTTCGAAAGAATGACTGCCCGACAATGCAAACCATTCTACTTGAACACTACTCAGAGTGACTTCCAAGAATAATGATTGTCCTAGACCATTCCCCCACATTGGCCACAAGGGGAATCACTGTCTATGGTACATCAACAATCTATCGGACCATTTTCATTACGAAAATGACTGTCCGATCTGGACCATTTTCCGAACTAGAAAATGCATGTCCATCAGAAATCTAGAACCACTTTTCGAATTGGAAAGGAACTGCCCATCTTGGACCATTTTCCGAATTGGAAAATGACTGTCCATAAATCAATAACATATCAGTGCTCCCTCCCAACATGGGAGTGATCACTTCCTTTTCCAATAAGGAAGTTGTCTCCACGAGCTCGATTTTGTCTCTTAAGTACGCAAACTTTTTTATCTTGGATGAAGACTTTACAGAAATATTTGCTATCTGCTCATTTGTGGAGATATAATGGAATGTAATGCAATGCTTGATTTCAATGTACTTTTATCTGTCATGGAACACTGGTTTCTCCGAAAGCTTCACATGGCTCTGATCATTACAATATATTATGGTTGAATTCATCACTTCTGTTTCCTGCTATCTCATGACATTGTGGAAAATCTCAAACCTAAACATATCCAAGTAGAACTTCTTCTATCATTTGCACTCCCTTCTCAATCTGAATCGATAAATCCATGCAGATGTTTATCATAACTCAAACGTCCCAAAAGGAAAATATCCGACTGAATATTCTCCAAATACATTAACGAGCCAATCAATTGTCGATACAGAGACATGTCTACTGGATTAGAGTCCCTTAACTTCCTCAGATCTGTCATTATGAGAGTTTTCCAAGGATTATAAATCCATCATCCTAGACTTCTGAGTAACCATTCTGATACACTATCTCTGTCATAGAAACTTTTCACCACACTTCTGCTGTATATAAGATACTCTGCATCAAGTTGCTTGAATCCATACAAGGTCTTCTTATATCTGCATACATGGGTCTCTTTATGGTATAAGCTTCTTTCTCAGTTTGCTTTATTGGGAAGAACAATCTTTTACATGTAAATTCCAATCCATGGATACTGTACGAGGTATATCTGGTTTACTGGAACAAGCTGTCGTCATAGTCTTCTCCTTCCTTCTGGAATAACCTCTGAATCTTGCAATGCTTCCATTCATAAGTCTCACATTTTCTTACATACACTGCTTTTCATTACAACTTCCATTTCTTTTGCTCGATTTCTTCTAGTGGGTTCAAACCAAGATGGTAGTCTTATGCTTCTTGGTATAATAACTGGTTGTTCTGGATTTTCTTTCTTTCTTGGAATCTTCATGTTCTTTCTCACGTTCCTCTTTAGATTTTGGGTCCATGGAGTCTTCTATAGACTCCATGCCCTTCCTTCCTGAAGATTCCAACTTCTTCCTTTCATCATAGGACCATCGATGTAGATGGAAAACCAATGATACTTAAGACTTCTTTTCAAAGAAGACTTCTTCTAGAGTCAAACTGAACACGCGTTGCTTATCATGGTTGCTACTTTTAATGGGGAACACGGACAGATACTTCATAATCTTTCACGGATTCTTCAATGGATCATATCATTTAGGATTAGCTCCCTCCTAATCGTGGCTTCATGCATGAATGCATGCTCTTCTTTTGGAATTCTGTAATCAACTCCCTCCATCTAAGAGACTCCATGCTTCTATTTGCATCCTTATTTCCTTCTACAAAGTGTCACAAGTCTTATTCTAATTTCCTCTTGATTCTTGACTTCTTTTTGATTTTACTCCTTCTGGGTCTCTTCAAGTTTGATTATGATTTCGGCCTATCTGGCAGTTGTTACCTATATGATAGATTCCTTAGGAATTTTTCAAAGTACTTCATCTTCTTGTAGTCATCGTAATAGAAATCCTTATCTTGTTTTCTTCCATAGGTATTGTTTCACTGACCATCTTTTTCTTCTAAGAAATAGATATGTATGATATGTACAAGAACTACGTAAACATGGTATGTACAAGAACTATGTTATAGAAGAATATTGTTACCTTGACTAGAAGGAGCATGTTTTATCTTGATTGGCTTTCTTTGAGGGTTCCCTTTCTTCGACAATTGTTGCTTTGTCTGTTTCCTTCCTTAAGACAAACTGCCTCTTATTCCTGAAATTCTTGAATTTTGCTATGAAGGCTTGATCATCATATTTATTTTGGGATTTCTCTTTTATGCTAATCCTTGATTATTCTTGTGCACAACAAGTCCAAAGTTCTTCAAATTTGAGATACTCCTTTCTTGTGTTCATGCTTGTGGAAAATGCATCCCATGTCCTAGGAAGGTCATTGAGTACTATATTTACCAATTCCTTTTCTGAAATGATTTCTTCAATAGCTTGTAGTTGATCTCTTAATTGATAGATTCTCTCAAAGTATGATGTTATGCTATCATCATCATTCATTTTCATGTCACATAGCTCATTCTTCAGACTCATTACTTGTCCAATGTTTCTAACTAAGAAAAGGTTAGTTAGGAAATCGTACATCTTCTTAGATGAGTCAAGATGAGAGATGTAGGGTATCAAGTGGTCTTTACAGAGCCCACTATGATACTTATAGCATTGATGTCATTGTCCTTGAACTTCTCCATAACTGCAACGTTCTGAGGTTCCTTCTCTTTTCCCGCTTCAAACTGTGGTTCCAAGATCTTACCTTTCACGAGATCCAACACTTTATTCTTGGCAAGGACGAGGTCAATTCTCGTCTTCCATGTTATGAAGTTAGAAGCCCCTTCTAACTTGTTTTCTGACTTCATAGAGTATGTCATTACTTCTTTGACTTGGTCAACCTTTGACTTTTACCAAAAAATAAAACTTGACGTCTTGGCTTGCTGAGAGTACCAGGAGGTGTGCTAGGATAGGGTGCACTAGGCTATCTAGAAATTAGGTCAATCTCTTCATTTAAGGTTCATTAACAAGAGGGTTAGGGTTTCGTTGCTGCAACAAAACTTTGATTGCAACTCCCACTGTAACTGAGAAAATCCTCCCAATCTATATTTCAATGATTAGACTGTCCGAAGATAGTGTGGCCCCATAACCTATTAGAAAATAGGTGTGCTCGTTTCACCATAGACAATATATAAATATTGTCACCCAACCATAGGCCGAAGCCACCCTCAAGCACCTTAACCTTGAAAGAGAGAATAATTCTGGAAGCAAACCCTAGAACCAATAGCCAATCAAGGTAGCGTTCCTCTCTCTAGAGATAGTATACCAGGCAGAAATTCCAAACCATAACCAAGAGGAATTCCAAGCCATAACCAAGAGAAAGTCCAAGCCAAAACCGAAAATTTCCAGTTGCAGTAGATTTAGCTGCAACTCCTCTCCAAACTTGTGCACAAGCTAGTCTTATGTAGTTTTGAGTGAGTGTCTCAAATGAGCTATAGCGCCCTCTATTTATACTGCTCCATATTAACTCAATATTAAGCTGACTTCTCTTCTTGGAGGCTAATAACTCAATATTAATTATTCCATTAAGCTGACTTGTCTTCTAGAGTTATTATCCAAGTCTTTAGGGTTTCTCTTGCTTCCCGAAATACTCTAGTCTCGTTAGGGTTACATGTAGAGGTTAATACCTCTCGCAGCTACCATAATACCAACAATGGATTCCTTAACTTTTATATAGTGCAACAAAAATTGACCTCTCCAAGAATGGCAATGATGATTTGAGAAAAATTGGGAGGCACCAAGTGATATCCTGAATTCTTGTATCATGCTTGCTATCACAAAATGCTAAAATCTCAAATGTATTAAGGATTAAAATAATTCCTTGATTTGGGTGCTTCATAGATCTTGAATTTTATCCTTTTATGATATGTTAGACAATTGTCCTTATGTAGGAAAAATATTTCCAAATATGCTTTTGGTGCTTCTCGATTTTGCTCATATTATTGTTGGCATGCCTGAAGAGGTCAATTGTTGTAGGATTGTGCAGAAGTTGAAGGCATGCCATTCAAAATATTAGCGTTGTTTTGTCTTAGGAGTGTTCTGCAACAAGAGAATAAATTGTCTCCACCAACAACATACATTCTATGCATTGGAAAGGGCCAATGGAGAAGTGGAAACAATGGGTTGAGGAAGCCTTGGGAATGTTGGTAGTGATTATCCTATACATGATAAGATTTGATCCCTCTAGGTGCTTGATATCAATGGATGTTGAGTTGAAATAGAAACATAAAAAAATGTCACCATGAACATACCCAAAATTAAGGGCCTCCCTCAAAGTTTTCCTTCATGGCTCCTAGATTATCAAAGTTAATAATGGAAAAACCTAGAGCACAATTTTTAGTAAAAAAATTTCCTTCCATTGTACAAGGTGTAGGGCCATTTGTAATGGAGATCTAATAACATATTTATCTTCACACCACTGTAACACATTCAAGCAATATATAAAGAATTGAATCAAGAAATGTGACGCATTCAAACAATATAAAAATAAAGGTACTAAACCATATATCAAATTTGTGTGGAATAATTTTCAAATTTTTTTGGAGGGTGCAACACATGATAGGGTTGGAAATACCTTTTATTTACCTTATTTATTTTATAGTATATATCTTTCCTTTATATTGGCCATTCAAAAGCTTAACATTGTTTTGGCTAAGGAGTGTTATGCACACAAAGAATGCATTGCCTCCATCAACGTAGCTAACATTCCATTGCTTGTAGTTTCTACACATTAGTAAGGGGCAATAGAGAAGTGGAACACTGGGTTGAGGAAGCCTTGGGAATGGGTGATGGAGAACCAGAACAAGTAGGTTGAAGAAGCGATCTTTAAACAATAGGCCTATCATTTTTCGGTCTCACAATTGTTAAATGCATCCTCTAACCTTGCCATCAATTTTGTAGTCTTGAGCTTTGCTTCCATAGCCTATCTTTTGATTTTGTCAAGGTTTTTTCATCAATCTTTAAACAATAGTCCTATCATTTTTCTGTCTCGCAATTGTTAAATGCATCCTCTAACCTTTCCATGAATTTTGTAGTCTTGAGCTTTGCTTCCATAGCCTATCTTTTGGTTTTGTCAAGGTTTTTTCATTACATTGTAACATTAAGTCCATTCAATGATTGTTGCAGATCCATTTTGGATCACACCTCCACTTTGGGGGGATTTTGGTCTCCAAATGTTGATTCATGGAGGACATGGAAGCATATGCCATCCACTCTTTTTCCCAAGTCCACTATTTCAAATATGAATGATATATACTTGTTTGTTCCATTCAAGCAGTTTCTCTACCCTATAGTTTCATTTCTATGAAAGATGTTCTTCCTTCCCCTTTGTGTGCTTTGACAAGGCAAGCCTTACCATGTTTAACCAAGTGAAATTTCTTCATTTTCATGTAGAAAGTCACATCCCTATCCCATAGATATGTGTTTCCAAACATCCTTTCACAAGCATATAGTGGTACGATTTGAAATCTACTTCATTAACACAATCAACATTAATGGGAAACCTAATTTTGCATCCCTTGGTGATCCTCATGGTGGATTTCTCTTAGATCCAACTCAATAAACAAGTTTGTACTAGACCATGAGTTTCTAGATCAAGCTCATCTTCTAAGATTCAGAATTTAGATTACATTGATCATCACTATTAAATAAATCATTTCCTTTCGAACCTTCAATTGAAGTTTGATTTGAGATAGTGTATTTCTCTCTTCACTTACCCTTGGATATTGAAATGTGGTGCAAGTTATGGCTTCATCCACATTGGAAGTACTTTCTATCATCATTTATTTTTTCTCGATAGTTATATTTTCTCCTTTCTTGGATTTGTACCACTTTGGACACAATTTCAAATGAAGTTTTCAACACTTCTCATTCCCGTGCCCATCCACATCATAGTGTTTTCAATGCCCAATGCGATCCTTCCTTTTTTGGACCATGACTATAGTCTTCTTACCTTTGGTCTTGCTAGTCTCTATTGGCTCTTTTATGGTTGCCCCTTTTTGGAGTCTATCTCAAAGTAGTGATCTTTCTTTCTTGCCTCATCTATGCTTCTTAGACTAAGAGGTTGTAATTGCCTTCAAAAATCAATGAATAGTCCTCCAAGGTATTTCACCAACACCCCCAATTCTTCCAAAGAGATATCGATCATGATGGATTGATTTCAAAATTTTAACATGTATTCTTGTATGTCTTGTCCCTATTCCTGTCAAAGGTACTTCTATTTCATGAGTTTCTCCTCTTTGTAGCCTATGAGATAGAATTATGATTTCAATGGTGCCTTGAAATCCTCCCATTTTGTAACCATGGGATTTTGCTTATCCTTAATATATTGACACAACTCTCCCACAAAAGAATTATGATGTGTTTTTTTGATTTCATAAAGGCCAAAATAAACCTCCAATTGTTCTAATGATTCAATGTTTCCATGTGTACTTGACCATCATACAATGATATTTCAAGCTTCGCTTCAAATTTAAATGGAATATTGGAGATGAAGGAAGAAATCCATTTTTACTCATGTCTCCAAGCTTCTTTCCTTTGGAATATTTTAGGTCAGCATTATCTTCTTCAAAGTGTCCTTCCTTGCCCTTCATTACCAAGAGTAGTGTTACCATCTTTGTCAATGCAACAATGTTTTGTACTAAGTGAGTAAACCAAGTGGTTTCAAGCTTCGACTTCGATACCATATGATTTATACATAGTAGGCCTATGGCTCGTTCATCTTAGCAACATGAATCTTCATTGTGGAAAAGAAGTGTAGCATCTCTGCAAAAAATTGTCATGTTGAATTCAAAGCTTCTTGATCTCTATTCATATTGGTTTCAAGACTTGGATGCTTGGTTTACTTGCCTATAATGCTAAGATTAATGTTCAACAAATGATTCCAGTGCACTAAAACTACATCTCCACAATTCTATTATGCCAACGATAAGACTTACTCTACATTATCTAGAAATTCAAAACTTGCACTTCTAAGATGCTATTCACTAATAGAGAATTGGTTCTATTTGTATGCAAATTCAAAAATTGTCTACTTGGTTTATTTGCTTTGTAGTGCTGATTAGAAATGGATCATTATGTGATTATTCATTTATCTTAGTACTTTTTGGGTGAAAAATTGGAGGAATTGGCTTCTAGGGCCCATTTTAGTGGTAGGTCCAGTTTGGTGATTTGGGGTTTGGAACCTTTCAAAGGATGTTTGAGGCATTAAACGACACTTTTTGGAGTCAAAACACTATAAGCATAACTACCGACCTCTTGACGCTATTCTACACATCAAAATCCTTCCAATTGCATGAACATAATCTCAATTGGAGTTAGTATGAAAAATTTATGCCTCTAACAAGTTGACCTTCCCTATTGACCACCATCGAGTGGATGCCACATCAACCCCCTTTTTTCACATGTGGGGATAGTCATGTGTGGAATTTCAATAATATTCTAGAGGGTTCGAAACCCTAAAAACAATTGAGGCTTGAGACATGCAAAAACCCTAACCTTAACCCTAGACGATTATCCAACTATGTTAAACACTGAGCCACTAGGAAGAGAAAGGGTTCTGTTCTTTTTTGTATTGTTATTGTTCCATAGTTGAGTAGAGAATCTAGGAGTGGAATATTGAAGCATAATAGAAGAGGTAGGAGATTCTATACTACTTGTTCAAGTCACAGTGTCCATGGAAAATCCATAGTGGGTGCCCCTTTCTTTGTACTTGCATTTGTTAACTAAGGATAAGAAAGTAGACCATAGGCCTTACATTCTAGCTGGCTTTTCCCTTGTATCGGGTTTCCCAGGTCACATCTTGTATTCATTTGTGTGGATGGAGTGTTCATTTTCTTGTTCTTTCATTTTAGATTTCAATTATTTCCATAAATATGAGCATTAAGATGATAATAATAAATATGAGGTATAAGGTAATAAACTACATTGATAAAATATTTTAGAATATTGTAAGATTTGTTATGATGAATTGTTCCATTAGAATATTCGTGGTAGTTTACAAATCATGTTGGTATCAGAGCAGTTCTCTTTGGGTTTTATGTGGGAAGTTACAATATCTTGGAGTTGACCTAAGAAGGAAGTCTTATAATCCTAGCCATGGTGGATGAGTCCAGTCACAACAACTCTTAGGATGAGGTAGATGAGAGATTTGTGAAGTTGGAAGAACAAGTTGGCGATATCTCTTGCAACATGACCCTCATCATGGTGACTCTAGTGAACAATTTTGGACCTTTCGGGGAGGTTGGTGTCTCTAACTCAAAAGTGAACAATTTTGGACCTTTAGGAGAGGTTGGTGGCTCTAACTTAGAAGTTTGGATCATATGACAAACTGTGAGATAATGAAGACTCAAAAAAGGAGCCAAAAAAGAGCCGGAGAAAGACCAACCAAGTCCTAATGTCTTCACTCCCTCATAGTCTCTATTTAAAATGGAAGCAAAAGTGGACATCAAACCCTACCAAGGTGAGATTGATTCTATTAAGTTGAATTATTGCTTGCAATAATTAGAAGTTTATTTTAGTGTCCATAACATAGAAGATAAAATATTTCATTTTCCTAATTGAATTAGAGGGCCATGCACTACCTTGGTAACTAAGGCAAGGGTAGAGTGTGCAAGAGTGCACCACCAAGTTTAGAAAAATGGAGATTATGTTGGATATATCTTTGAAGAACTAAAATGTACTCTTCAAGTATCTGGGGGGTCTACACAATCATTTATAGAAGCAAGTGATGTTCTTTAAACTTAGGATAGTTGATGAGGCCTATGTACAAGCACAATACCTAGAGAATATAGGCCATAATAAAGGACAACCAAGTGGTTCCAAATAGAAAAATCACCAAGATGATTCCGAGGACAGGAATACGAAGAAGAAAGGAAAGGATAAGAAGACAATAGTCACTCCAACCACTATAATATAGTTGGTCACACCAAACATACTTGTTGGAAGCTAAATCTAGAGACGAATCCAAAGAACCATAAGAATGATAACAAGAAGAATAATCTACTAGCCATGGATTCATGCAACCTCGTAGAGAGAAATTTGGACGTGGTTGAAAATATTGTTTGCACTACAATGCAAAAGGAGGTGAACTTGAGTAGCCTTCATTACAAGGAAGAGAAGAATATGAGTAAACTCTTCCATGTTAAGATCTAGGTCAAAAACATAAAGGTGGATGCTCAATTTGATTATAGTTCATAGGCCAACCTCATAGAAGAAGATCTGTTCAACAATATTGGATTGGAAGTTCATGATCATCCTAACCCATGTACATTGGGATAGGTAAATAAGGATGTAGAGCTCAAGGTCACTAAACAACAATGTCAAATTTGCTATAAGTGAAAATTATATTGATGAAGTGGAGGTAGATGTAGTACCACTTGATGTGTGTGTATATTATAATGTTTGGAAGCCCATACATGTGTATGAGCAATGAAATCTTCATGAGGAGAGAAAATTGTTAGTGCCCAATCAAGGATGTGAAATATTTCATCATCAGTGCACATACAAGTAAATCCAAGGTCTCTCTTGTAACTGCTAACCAAGACAAGAAACTGATTAGTTCTAGTAAAATGTTTGTGTTTCTTTTCTTAAGAGTGAATCAAATAGGGGATGGATTGGTAAAAATAAAGACATCTATGAAGGGATGTACTAAAGAGAAGAAATGTTAGTTGGAGGAGTTTTTGTAGGAACACATAGAAGTGTTTTAGGAGCCTAAAGGGTTACCAACTAAGGGGGAAGTGGAGCACGAGATACAATTTTTTCCTAATTCCCCATTGCCAAATATTGGGCTATATAGCCATTCTGTCCTAGAAGCAAATGAAGTGAAGAAACAATTGCAACAACAAATAAAGTAGGGAGTAATTCAAATAATCACCTCACTTTGTGGGTCACCTATCATCATAATACCCAATAAATATGGAATTTGGTGAATGTGTATAAACTATAGAACTTTGAATAAGACCACCCTCAAGAATTGGTACCCTCTACCCAGGATTGATGATTTGTTAGATTAGTTGTAGCATGCCAAATACTTCACCAAGTTGGATCCCAAATTAGGATACTGCTAGGTACGAGTTGAAGAAGACACATGGAAGACCGCCTTCATGACAAGGCAAGTTCTGTATGAATGGATGATAATGCCTTTTGGTTTATGCAATGCACAAACTACATTTATGTGTTTGATGAATGATGTCCTACATCCATTTATAGATTCATTTTTGATAGTGTACTTAGATGATATATCAATTTATAGCTCCACCTAGGAAGAAAATATCTGACATCTCATGCAGGTGTTAGAGACATTTGAAAAATCATTAGTTGATGGCTAAACTTAAGAAATGTGAGTTTTCTTAGCAGTCATTGGTGTATTTGGGGTATGAGATTGGTGGAGGGGAACTCAAGATATATTCTACAAAGATGGAGGGAATCATCAAGTGGCTAGTTCCTACTAATTCCACTGAAGTAAGGATATTTTTTGGGGATGCACGATGCTTAGAAAATTTTATAACGTCCTTTTTCAACTATAGCTGTGCCAATTCATGCCATAAAAAATAGTGGTAAGAGTTTCAAGTGGGGAAATAATAAACATAAATATTTTGATGAGATGAAACATAAGATCAGTCAAACACTAGTTCTTGCATTTCTCAACTTGTATAATTCCTTTGAAGTAGAGATAGATATAAGTGGATATCCTATGGGAGTGGACTTGATGTATGGAGGTAATTCATTATGCTATCATTATGAAATTTTTCATGGTGGAGACCTGAACTACCCTATGTATGATAAGGAAATCTATAACCTATTACAAGTTGTTAAGAAGTGGAAGCACTATATGATGGACAATGAAACCATTATCCACACTGATCACTATCCACTGTAGTATTTGTAGGCACAGAGTAAACTTCAACAAAACATACACTACAAGTGAATGGTTTTTTTGCAACAATTTCATTTAGTCATAAAATATAATAAGGGAAACACTAATAAGTTGGCAGACATTCTTTCAAGGCCACCCATATCCAAGATTACAACTTTGGGAACTCTTATGGAAATGGAGACCTTTACCCATGATGCATACAAAGAGGCATACTTGGAAGATGATGACTTTAAAGAGGCGTTCCAATAACTACATGGCCACATTCGTGTAGAAGAAGCTGACACTAAGGTTGATTACCATCTCTAGAATGTGTTGCTCTACAAACTAGACAAGTTCCGTGTTCCTAAAGGTGAAATATTGTAGCTTATCGGAGAGGTTCACACCTCCAAGGTTGTAGGACGTTTTGGTGTTGGGAAGATAGTTTCCAACTTAGAGAGGTATGTGTATTGGCCTAGAATGAAAGACTATGTACTCAATTTATTCGAGGATGCATAACTTGGTGTAGTAGAAAGCCTATAACAAAAATAAAGGTTTATACCATCCCTTACTTGTACCCACTCAACCTTGATATAACATCTCCTTGGATTTTGTGGTTGTTTTTTCAACAAGAAGGAAAGGACATGATTATATATTTGTGGTAGTTGAAAGGTTCAATGAGATGTTCATTATTATGCCTTGTAAAAAGAAAAAAAAAAAGGAAAAGAAGCAACACACATGTTCTTTGAATAGGTTTGGGTGCAATTTGGGATACAATGAGCATCATCTCAGATAGGGACATCAAATTTCTCAACGCCTTTTCAACTACACTTTGGGAGAAGATGGAAACCAAGTTGAAGAGATCTACAACTTTCCATCCATAGATAGATGGGCAGATAGAAGTAGTCAACAAGACATTGGTTCATATTTTGAGGGGTTGTAATCATAATCATCCAAAGACTTAGAATGCAAATTTGATTTATATTTATTTCTCTTATAATAGATTAGTCCACACTTCTACCAACAAGTCCCCATTTGAAACTTGTTTTGGGTATTTTCTGCCTTCGCCCTTAGATGTTGTATATGGATAAAAAGGAGTGATGGAAAACATCACAATAGATGAATTGAAAATGAAAAAAATTGTTGAGATGATTAGGCAAGTACATTTTCAAGTTTAGGAGACATTGAGTAAGTCATAAGAAAAGTACAAGGCCCGACATGAACAACACAAAATTGAGAAAAAATTCAAGGCGGGAGATAGAGTTTGGTTGCATGTGAACAAAGAAAGACTAAAAGGTCCTGGTAAGAAGATAAAGGCTTTATGGTATGGTCCTTTTGAAGTATTGGAGAATGTGGGTGATAATTCCTACAAACTTAGTCTACCCCAATATGTGTGCATTTATTCAATAGTGAATGTGGAAAATATAAAACTTTATGAGCCTTCCATGTTGGATCAGGAAATTGAGGAGCATGTCCTACTTACCATAGAGGATTTAGCACCAAAATCTTAGGCATAGTTGGTAGAGGATACATTTTTGCAGAAGAAGTATAGGGGCATCATGAACTCTGGTAGATAGGGTTGAAAGGACAACTTCCAAGCAAGGCAGAATGACACTTTAGGGAGAAGGTAGAGGAAAAATTTTCTCACCTCATTTAGTAAAATATTTTGGTGACCAAAATCCTCCCTAAATAGGGAGGTATGATCCAAAATGGATCATTATATATTTTTTCATCTATATTGGTACTTTTTGGGTGGAAAATTGGAGGAATTGGTTTGCAGGGCTCATTTTAGGGGTAGGTCCCAGTTTGGTGATTTGGGGTCTGAAACTTTCTAGAGCCAATTTGAGGCATCAAACAACACATTTTGGGGTCAAAACTTCATGTGAATAGATATAACCCCTTGACGTTGTTACAAACACTAAAATATTTCTGACAGTGTGAAAATCACCTCAATGAGTCTTATAACCCTAGCCATGGTAGATGAGTCCAGTGGTAGAAACCCTCAAGATGAGGTAGAGGAGAGATTTGCGACGTTAGTAGAACAAGTAATTGATATCTCTTGCAACATGGACCTCCTCATGGTGGCTCTAGCACACAAGTTTGGACCTTTTGGGAAGGATTATGGCTCTAACTTAGAAGTTGGAATGTGCGACAAATCAAGAGATAGTGAAGACTTAGAAAAGGAGCCAAAGAAAGAGTTAGAGAAAGACTAACCAAGTTCCAATGTAATCACTCCTTCATAATCTCTATTTAAATTTGAAGTGAAAGTGGAAATCAAACCCTACCCATGTGAGATTGATACTGTTAAGTTGAATCATTGGACCTTTCAATAATTAAAATTTTATTTCAATGTTTATAACATAAAAGAAGAGAAAAATATTTCATTTGTCTGACTAAAATTAAAGTGCCATGCACTAACCTGGTGGGAAAGCCACACATAGACACTTAGGCTGGAGGGTGATCCACCGGTAACTAAGTGGGAGGCATTTGAAACCCTTATCAAGTCCCAATTATACCTTAATGGGTATGTAGAGGACCGTTGGATCCATTGGCATCACTTCAGGTAGAGGAAAGAGTAGAGTGCACAAGAGAACATCATGGAGTTCAAAAAAATGATGATTACATTGGGTATATTTCCCAACAACCTAGATGCATTTCTCATGTATATGGGGGGTCTATAGTCATTTATGGAAGCAAGTGATGCTCTTTAAACCTAGAACTATTAATAAGGCTTGCATGCAAGCACAATAGAAAGGACAACCAAGTTGTTCCAACAAGAAAGACCACCAAGATGCTTTCGAGGGGAACAAGAAGTGGAAAGGAAAGGATAAGAAGAAAAAAAACACTGTAACCATTGTAATATCAATGGTCACACAAAATATAAGTGTTGGAATCCGCATCTAGAGTTGAATCCAAAGAATCATAAGAAATATGCCAAGCAGAACCCTCTAGCCATGGATTCAAGAAACCTGGTAGAGAGAGTAACCTGGATGTGGATGAAAATGTGGTTTATAATACATATACTACAATGAAAAAGGAAGTGAACTAAGTAGCCTTCATCACAAGGAAGAGAAGGGGATGACTAAACTCTTCCATATTAAGATCCAAGTAAAAAAAACAAAGGTGGATGATCTATTTGACTCTAGTTCACAAGATAACCTCATAGCAGAAGATATGTTCAGGGAGTTTGGATTGGAAGTTCATGATCATCCTAACTCATACCTATTGGGATGGGTAAAACATGATGCAGATCTTAAGGTCACTAAACAATGTAAGTTCAAATTTTCTATAAATGTAGACTATGTTGATGAAGTGGGGGTACATGTAGTACCATTTGATGTTTGTGGTGTGGTGTTTGGAAGCCACTACATGTATATTAGGGACACAATCTTCATGAGGAGAGAAAACTAGTACTTCTTGATCAAAGATGGGAAGTATTTCATCATCAATGCGAACAAAGGTAAATCCAAGATATCTCTGGTAAGAGATAATCAAGCCAAGAAATTGATAAGTTCTAGTAGAAAGTTGTATTGATTTTCTTAAGAGAGAATCAAATAGGTGATGAATTGATAAAAATAAAGGAATCTATGGAGGGATGTACTAAATGGAAGAAACATCAGTTGGAGGAGTTGTTGTATGTATATAGAGAATTATTTTAGGATCCTAAAGGGTTACCACCTAAGAGGGAAGTGAAGCATGAGATACAATTCTTTTCTGACTCACCATTTCCAAATATTGAGATATATAGCCAATCTGTCTTGGAAGTAGATGAATTGAAGAAACACTTGTAGTAGCTATTGGAGCATGGAGTAATTCGACCAAGCACCTCACCTCTTGGGTCACCTATCATCATACCACCCAAGAAATATGGGATGTAGTGAATGTGTATTGACTACATAGATTTGAACAATATCACCCTCAAGAATCAATGCTCTCTACCTAGGATCGATAATTTGTTAGACCAGTTACACCATGCCAAGTATTTCACCAAGTTGGATCTAAAATTGGGATACCACCAGGTATGAGTTAAAGAATAGGACACTTGGAATACCGCCTTCAAGACAATGTAAGGTTTATATGAATGGTTGGTAATACCTTTTGGTTTATGTAATGCACCAACTACATTTATGTGTTTGATGAATGATGTATTGTGTTCCTTTCTAGATTCATCTCTGAAAGTGTACTTAGATGATATATTGGTTTATATATCTAACTGGGAATAACATATCTCACATCTCATGTAGGTGTTAGAGAAACTAAAAAGGCATTATATGTTGGTTAACCTTAAGAAATGTGAGTTTTATTAGCATTCATTGGTGTATTTGGGGTATGTGATTGGTGGAGGGGAACTCAATATAGATCTTGCGAAGATGGAGGGCATCCTCAAGTGGCAAGTTCCTACTAATGTCATTGAATTTAGGGGATTTTTTGGGGTAGTGCAGTACCTAAATTTTTTTATAGCATCCTTTTCATATGTAGCTATGCCACTTCATGCCATACTATCCAACTGTAAGAGTTTCTAGTGGGGAAAGAATCAACATAAAACTTTTGATGAGATGAAATGAAAGATAAATCAAGCACCAGTTCTAGTATTTCCCAACTTATATAATCCATACAAAGTGGATATGGATTCAAGTGGATATGCTATGGGAGTGGCCTTGATGTAGGAAGGTAAGAAAATATGTTATCATTCTAAAATGTTTCATGGTGGAGTCTTGAACTACCCTAGGTATGATAAGGAACTCTACATACTTGTTCATGTTGTAAGAAGTGGAAGTACTAGCTAATGGGAAATGAAACCATTATCCACATTGATCACCAAACACTATAGTATTGTAGTCCCAGATTAAGATTCAACAAACCATAAACTACAAGTGGATGGGGCTTTTGCAACAGTTCATCTAGTAATCAAATATACGAAGGGAATCACTAATAAGTTGGAAAACACGTTTTCGAGGCCACCTATATCCAATATTACAAATTTTAGAACTCTTATGCACATGGAGCCTTGTACCCATGATGCTTATAAATAGGTATACATGAAATATGAGGACCAAATGTGTTTCAATAGATATAGGGCCAAATTCATGTAGAAGAAGGTGACTGTAAGGCTGATTATTGTCTCTATAATGGGTTTCACTACAAGCTAGACAAGATATGTGTTCTGAAATATGAAAGGTTGCAACTTATCAGAGAAGTTCACACTTCCAAGGTTGCAGGATGTTTTGGTGTTGGAAAGATAGTTTCCAACTTACAGAGGTATTTGTATTGGCCTAGAATGCAAGATGATACAACTCAGTTTATTAGAGGATGCATAATTTGTTGTACCAACAAGCCTAGTATCTAAAATAAAGGTTTATACCATCCCTTACCTATACCCACTAGAACATAGAAAAACATATCCATGGATTTTTTGGGTGCTCTGCCAACAACTCGGAAGGGACATAACTACTAGTTTGTGGTAGTTGAAAGGTTTAGAAAGATGTGCATTCTTAGGACTTGTAGAAAGACTATCAAAGGAAAAGAAACAACAAACAACAAACATGTTATTTGAAAAGGTTTAGGTGCAATTCGAGATACCAAGGAGTATCATCTCAGATAGGAATACCAAATTTCTCAACTATTCCTTTTGGACTACACTTTGGGAGAAGATGGACACCAAGTTGAAGAGATCTACAAATTTCCATTCACATGAAGATGGGAAGATAAAAGTATTCAATATGAAATTGGTTCAATGTTTGATGGGTTACAATTAGAAGCATCAAAAGACCTGGGATGAAAATTTGATTTATATTTAACACACTTATAACAGAGTGGTCCGTACTTATACCGGTAAGTCCCCTTTTGAAACTTGCTTTAGGTAGTTGTTTCCTTCACCCTTGGATGTTGTATATGGACATGAAGGAGTGAGGGAAGACATCAGATGAGATGCACCCAAAGAAAAATTAATGTTGATAAGATTAGGTAGATCCATTTGCAAGTATATTAGACATTGAAGAAGTCATAAGATGAGTACAAGGCCTAACGTGATCAACACATAATTGAAAAAACATTCAAGGTGGGAGGCTCAGAGTTTGGTTGCATGTGAACAAAGAAAGGATACACGGTCATAGTAAGAATATCAAGGCTCCATGGTAATTGTCATTTTGAAGTATTATATAAGGTGTGATAATGCCTATAGACTTAGTCTACCCCCATATATGTGCATTTACTCAGTAGTGAATGTGGAAAATCTGAAACTCTACGAGCCTTCCATGTTGGATCAATAAATTAAGGAGTAGGTCCTACCTACCATAGACGTATTAGTACTAGAAGATCATGAAGAGTTGGTAGAAGATAAAATGTTGTAGAAGACTAGAAATACTGGATAAGGGCAACATGGAATTTGGTAGATAGGGTTGAAATCTCAATTTCCAGACAAGGCCAAATGGTACTCCAGGGAGAAGGTAGAGGAAAAATTTCTTCACCTCATTTAGTAAAATATTTAAGGACCAAAATCCTACCTAAAAGGGGATCTATGATTTGGAATGGATCATTGTATAATTTTTCATCTATCTTTGTATTTTTTGGGTGGGAAAATGGGAGGGATTGTCTTGTAAAGTCCATTTTAGGGCCAGGTCCTAGTTTGGTGATTTGGAGTCTAGAACTTTCTAGAGCTAGTTTGAGGCATCAAATTATATTTTTTAGGGTCAAAACTTGATGATAATATATTTATTCCCTCAACGTTATTATACACACCAAAGAATTTCTAACATTACAAAAATCACCTTAATTAGAGTTCGTATGTGAAATTTATGCCTCCCACAAGGTGACCTACCCTATTGACCACCATGGTGCCAAGTGGATGCCACATCAACCCCCATTTCTTACACATGTAGGGATAGTGACATGTGTATTTCAAGAATATTTTAGAGGATCTAAAACTGTAACACTAATTGAGGGCTGAGGCATACAAAAACCCTAACCCTAACCGTAGATGTCTATGAGACTATGTTAAATATTGGGCCACTAGGAGGATAATGAATTCCATTCTTTTTTATATTGTTATTTTTCCATAGTTGAGCATATAATCTAGGAGTGGAATATTGAAACATAAAAAAGGAGGCAAGATATTCTCTAATAGTCATTCAGACCATAGAGTCCATGACAAGTACTCCATAATGATATGGCGTGCTTATTTGCTTGCTATTTTATTTCAGATTTCAATTATTTCCATAAATTTGAGCACTATGCTAAAATTATAAATATTTTAGGTCTAATTAATAAAATGAATCAGTTAAAAATTTCATAATATTTTAAAATCTATTGGGATGAACTATTCCAGTGGAATATCGATGGAAATTTACATATCATATTGGTATCAAAGCATTTTTCTTTAGAGTTTTTCTAGGAAGTTGCAGGATCTAGGAGTTGGATTAAGAAATAAATATCAGAACCCTAGCCATGGATGATGAGTGCAATTGTAACAACTATCAAGATGAGGTAGATAGGATATTTATGAATATGGAAGAACAAGTCATTGATATCTCTCGCAACATGGACCTCCTCATGGTCACCACTCTAGTGAACAATTTTGAACCTTTTGGGGAGGTTGGTGGCTCTAACTCAAAAGTTTGATTGGATGAAAAATCAAGAGATAATGAAGAATAAAAAAAGGAGAAGAAAAAAGAGCCAGAGAAAGACAAACCAAGTTCTAGTGTCACTAGTCCTCCACAATCTATGTTTCAAATGTAAGTGAAAGTGGATATCAAACCCACTTAAGACTCTGGAATTACTGTTGGGCTCGACATTGTCGTTATTTCACAAAATAACGCGATAAATCCATAAGATCATCACTGCTTATATATTCTAAATTCTAGGATGATTGAGTAACTCTTTGGAGTTGATTTCTATCTTGATTTCTTACCAGTAGCGAACCATATATCTAGGTGGGAATTCAATTATCATCACTACCTAATTTTAATTTTGATTTTGTTGCAAATTTCATCTATAAATTCATTATGCTTGAATTATTGATAATAATAAGAAGGAATTGACACAATATGTTAATTATGTTGCTTATGGGGTTTATTGTGTGAATCCTCTTGAATTGTTATGACATATTTAAAAAAAATTCAATCACTTGGATTTCATTGACACTCATGAGATATTTTAATAATAGAGGTTAGAATGATCAAATGACTAGGTATCCCTTCCCTTTAAACTATGTTTTTAATATACACAAGGGGGAAATATTCAAGATCTTTAGAGATGAAAGTTATCCAAAAATTCAATAACTAGCAGAACCTACAAAACAAGTTGATCATCCTGTATTCTAAAACATCAAGTGGTTGCAAGAATGACCATTCTTCCATGCTCATAAGAAATAGGCTATATATTAACCATTCTGATTTAGAGAATAGAGTTGTAGTCAATGATAAAGTGAGAAGCATATCTTCCTTTCAACAAAATGAGCATGAAAAGTATTATAAATTACAAGAACAAGAGACTCATATAATCGTATCTTGGGTAACGGATTTTGTTAAAACATAGGATAATCACAAAATTTTGATAAAAAAGTGGATTAAAGGAAAAGGGTTCCAATATCAAGATAATGGTATCTATCCATCTACTTATTTGACAACCCCATATGTATATGTAGTTTCCTTAATCGATGGGATATATGGAGAAAAGGATGCCAAATATTTTCAAGAATATTGGGTTCCCTTATTTTACAATATAGTTGAGAAAATATTTGTGTTTAATTGGGTTATAATTGTCTCCCACACTATATGCAAAGACTCACTAGGGAAAAACTTTCTCATTCTAAATATTCTTTAGGATTTTATATGATTTCTTCTTGATATACTATGTGTAGGCAACCCATTTCCATACATGCTATGGGATTGAATCATTTTTGACATACTAATACATGTATACTATTGAGATATATGGGAGAATAAATATACAAGGAAATACACCATGATATGTGATAGTTTGTTTAAACAATTGTTTGAAATAATTTCTCGTGCACCTACATTTAGGATTTATAATCCTAGCAATGTAGTTGCTAGAACAAATTGAGGGCTACTGTGTGGATTTTTTTATTTTATATATGTACACATTTACGAAACAACTATAACTCAAATTTGCACTAGACATATTGGTATTTATGAAAATATTTCATTGATAGCTACAACACACATTTAACAAAACATAAGTGAAAGTTGTTTATACCATACTCCATGTACATAGGTGCATGTGGATGTACATAGGTGCATGTGGATTTGGTAATTTTTCTTTTGCTAGATCAGAAGATGTTTTTATTGCAGAATTTATATTTTGTGAGGGAAGGATTAAGAGACACGATCCAAAGGGATTGGTGCTTAAGACATTGATAGAATAACTATCAGCTTGTCTTCTTTAAGGCCCCCACTTGATCAACATTTCTTTGACGAAAGTGAAGTTTGTAATTTTTTTTAAGCTTGTAAATATATTAATGAGAAGCGAAAGAAAGAAAAAAGTACAAGCACATCAACTGACCCTAGAGGTAGTTAGGTTTAAAGAATCAAATAAATTATGGGACAACTATTTTTGTTTCTATATATAAGATGAAAATCATAAAGATAGGGTTTTTTTGTGTTCTTAACTTTTTATAAAAAACCGCGCTTGATAAAGCAATATTGAGAATCCTTTTTTGGTCGAAATTTCAAAAAAGTTTGATTCATATTTTGTACAAGTGAAAGACTACTCTCTAGTATTGTAGTGTTGTATTGTACTATAAGAGATTAATTAACGTTTATGTTGCAGATAAGTTCTTGATGTATTTTTCTTTTAAATATTGGTAATCCGTTGAATATAAAATCTAGCTTGTTAATCTTTGTATAGATTATTCTTACTAGATTGTTGTTTATATCTTTTTCTATATTGCTTGACCACAACTTACTTCTTTATGAGCATAACATCACATTTTGATTTTGTATTTTTCTCTTTTAATTAAAAGTTAGTTGTATATTTATATTATAAAATAGTTATTTAGAATAGGTCATTCTAATTATCTACATCTTGCACCTTATATAACATTTTCATTTTATGAATATAATAGCATAATCAATATTTTGAATTCATAAGAAATTGTGGGAAAATTAGGACAATTGATTCTGATAAATACTAAATGAAAAG
Organism: Picea sitchensis; assembly: GCA_010110895.2. Classification (NCBI taxonomy): domain Eukaryota; kingdom Viridiplantae; phylum Streptophyta; class Pinopsida; order Pinales; family Pinaceae; genus Picea; species Picea sitchensis. The sequence continues at coordinate 326,012 of SNQJ01S0001335.1, forward strand.
ACACATGATTCCTTTTCTTTTATGAAACTCATTATAGACACTACTCATATCAAACAAAATTGTTCACCACAAATAAGAGCTAATGAACATACATGAAATACCATGAAGACACATTACAATTCTCTTTGGAACAAAGAGTATTTGCTGAGATGACAATAGGGGTATCAGGTTCTCACTAAAATAATCCAAAATCTTGACCAAGAAATATACTAGTGAACCTTGAAAGAGGATACAAGCACAAAAGAAATTACTTCTTTTTAAGACCTTTTTATATGTTCTATCTAGAGCCATTTGGATTGATGATTCATAAAAAAATTGTATTCAATTCCATCCTATTGAATTTGAGGGAGTAGCCAACTTTTTCATACTTTGGTTCCCAAACTCTTATGAACTAGCTATCTATATACATAACTAACTTTTCATTCAAGTCAACCAAGTTTGTCTTATTGTCCATTCTTTCCATCCATATAACTCATTGGATAATCTCCTAGAGATTTTTTGTGATCATGATATGAAGGAAATAAGGATTAAATCATTATCCATGGATATGAATCAAATTACATATCCTAAAAGTCGATTAGAATAGAATAGAATTGAATCCCATATTTTTTTAGGGATGAAGTAGAGAGTAATACATAAAAAATTGTGCTATGAAAGGGCATTTTGAAAGCATTAAGTTAAGTACCTACAAATGATATTAATACGATAGTTGCTCTAAATTTGCATACTTTAGTAGAATATTTATATGCCTATCTTGCAAAGAATGGGTTGGGTTATGTTGGTAAATATATTCAACCAACCCATGATACTTTTACCGATTAACATCTTAGAGGATCTTACAAAACCTTTATCATTTATTTTTTTACTTAAAATATATTAGCCGATGAATTGATAGTTGTTGTTTTTGTTTCTTTGGTACCTTTATTAGATGATGAATTGGTAGTTGTTGTTTTTGTTTCTTTGGTACCTTTAGTGGTTCCTATACCTGTAATGTTCTTAGGATTATTTACAAGAAAGATTCATGCTTTGGTATTGATATCTCTAGAGGTGAATCTATGGAGGGTCATGATTAAATCACTAAATCATTGTCCTATCAAACACAATATTTTTAAGTATCATACTTAGATTTTATGGAAACTTTAACTATTTATGGACTGGTTGTGATCCTAGCACTTTTATTTGCAAATCCATTTGTTTGATCCTAAAAACAAAGATCCATACACTTTGTCATTACATTAATATTTCTCCAAGAATTTTCTTGTTCATCTACTCTTTTAGGGGAGGGGCTTATCTGAACAATTAGTAAATGAATCATTATCTTTATTCCTATACCTATACTTCGGTCAAAAATATTCATTGGATGCGCAATAGAGAAGGGAGTGGATAGGGAAAACAATTTTTTTATCCTTATATTTGTTTTCATTAATTGCTATTTCGTTTACACTAGTGATTGGTGTACCTATTACACTTGCCTCTCCCGATGGTTGGTAAAGTAGAAAAAATGTTGTATTTTCCAGTGTACCACTATGGATGAAATCAGTTCTTTTTGTAGGTATCCTTAATTCTTTAATATATTATATCTAATCTAGATGTTTTAGGTTCAAATTTCCCCTATTTCGGAGGGATTTATATCTCTTATGAAGGGCCTTTTCCTTTAGGCCCAATGATGATATGTTTTCTTATTGAATGCATAAATGGACCATTAAGAAATGGTATATACCCCATTTACCATCCATGGATCATGGGGAAGTACTAAGAGGATTTTCCATGAGGGTTTTCTTGGATAACCCTGGTGGAAAACCCTCCGAGTACTTCCCCATGATCCATGGATGGTAAATGAGGTAAAGCGTCGACCCTAATTACATGACCTAACCCTAAGGGGATCAAGAGAGTCAAACTCGTGACCAACAACAAGCAGGAAAGGTCTCATGTCTGGCTCTAGAACAAATAAATGGAAATATGGTTGAATGGTAATTTTTCTCTTTGACAAGGAATTTGCGGGTTTGATCCTTGCTACTCACCATATCCATCACATGGAATATGAAAATTAAATATTGAACTATTTGTACCTAAACAAAAATATTTCGTAAGGAAGTTGCTATTCACTAATTTTGTTAATTAGTGGGGAGGAATCTCCATGATACAAAGGGATTAATGCTAATGTGTGCATAGCAGGTAGGTATATCATGGCAATATACTTGTGATGATTGACATGAATGCATTTATAATATAGCCAAATAGTGAGAAGTAGTGCAAGCGAGAATCAAGCAAAAGGATCAATTATTGTCACACCATAAAAAACAATAAATTGAGATAAATAAAAAAGAGGAAGTTGAAAAAAAAAAAACAAAACTTAAAAATGAATTCTATTAAAAACATAAGGCAAAAACAAAGCCACAATATAGAGAAGAAGAAACCAAGAAAAGTGAAGAAACTAGAAACATGGAAGATGAAATAGTTAGGCTCTAAAATGGAGAGGAAGCCAAAGCTAAGGAGAAGAAAAGAAAGTTAGATGAAGAAAAAAGGTTAGAGGAAGTTAAGACTCAAATAAAAGGAGAGTCAATGTACATAAATTTAGGTATGAAAAAAAGAATGTACAAGAACAAGCGACAAGGACAAGACATCAATAATAGATACACACATAAAGGAAAGTGTTAAAGAAAGGCAAGAGAAGCTAGAATAAATATGCACTTCTAGAAAATTTGTTAACATACTTCATTGGGGAGATTCACCTATGCCCATGCCTATATATGATGTGGCCAATATGAAATTATTTTTATTTAATAATAAGAAGAAATAAATAGAAAGGGATACACACAAAAGGAGGAATATTGAAGTTGATAAAGAGATTGTTTGAGCTATTGAAGTTGTAGTGTTGGATACTAAATAGACTTGGATTGCAATCATGGCTTCATATAATTTGGCTCTATATCAAACAACCATGAGTTATTTAGTGCAACAAAGGAGAATGTTCAATATCTTTGAAGCATAATGCAACATGATTCACAATTTAGCACTTAATCTTCACAAGGAATCTTTATCAATGACATCAAACAATAGGGACACTAAGAATTCATCCCTAGTAGAGTCGAAGGAGGAAGGGACAATCCACCAACCGAGATAGCCAATGGAGATAGAGAAACAAATCTCCCCTCAGATGGATGATGGACACGAATAAGCATGTAGTGCTCAAGTTTATCATTAATCTTATGTATATTAGTGTTATACGACTTTTAGGTATATTAGTGGACACAAATTAGGTCACATGTAGGCCAACTCGAGATATCTACTTTTTAATATGTTGTAAGGTTCTTTTTGTAACTTTAGAAAAAATTTCAAGTTTACATATGACCCTGTGAACCAACACTATGTAATTTTCTACTAACCTCAACTGTAACCTTTTTTAATTATAATATAAATTCCGTTCTGATTAGAAAAAATTAAAAATAATTTTGTTCATTAGAATTGAGAGATCTCATAGGAAATATGGTTGAGTGGTTCAAGGTGTAGCATTGGAGCTGCTATGTAGGATTGTGCTTATTGAGGGTTCAAATCCCTCTCTTTCCCTATGTTAACTCTACTATTTTCTTGTCATCCATTATTTTTCCAATCTATTGAATCCTAATAGGATGATCTCCTAATTTTGGGATCAATCGTCTTCTATTTGTGATATAGAAAATAAAATGAACATTGCTTCATAATATGGGAAAGGTAAAAACCATTTTAAGAAGCAATAAAAATATCAACTCCTTCAATCTCTTGTGGTACAATCCTCTTTTCATTGAGCCCTTACTTTTCCAGCCATCCACAAAAGCAAGATATAGGACTGATGCAAACATATCATTAGTTCATCATATAGGAGAAAGGACTCACCGAATTAGACCATTGATTAATCAAATAAAAAACAACTTCCTTTTATGTATACTTTCCTGTCCATATTGATTTTTATTCATGGGCCTTATGTAGTCGATATATATATATATATATATATCCATTCAACATAGGCAATTGAAATGATTTAGGAAAACCACAACCAAGATTTCCAAAGTTTAGCCAAGGCTTGAGCTAGGGCACAACTACTCATCATATTTGGTTTGGTATTGCGACCACATATGACTTCGAGAGTTGTGATAATATTATCAAATAACACTTTTATCTTAAAATTTTTTCTTCCCAATTTTGTTAATTGGAAATAATCTTTCTCATTTGGTTACATATTATTTGCTTATCAGTCTTCTTGATAACACATAATTAGTTCTTGTTTACAGAATAAATATTTCATTTAATTTCTCATTCATTCATTTCAAGGTTAGCATTAGACATAAATATATCATATTATTAGCATTTAAACAATTTTTATTTTTACATTTCAAAAGCTAACTTATTTATTTAAAATAAAATCATTGAAAGTTTGGCCCCTTGATCTGAAGGGTTTTCCTATGCCAAACAAGAGAGAGTCTAATTTGGCATAGTTTATAGGGATAACCCATGTTTTTGATGTAGGAAATTTTATCTTATCAACACATCCAAGCTTCAACCAAGCATTCCTATGGAGTTACTAGACCAAACCATCCTTACTTCTTGCCTACTTAACCACATCCTTGATACAACTAAGTCTTGAGAACAACTATAGAGGTCCTTAGAAGTTATCTCTAAGGACATTGAACATTAAGAGAGAAGAGATTGAATTGAAAGGCAATATCACATTCACCCTCTTTAGTTCTAATTGATTTATGTTCACATCTCTTTGCTACTCACATAGAGTTAGAGGAGAGCCCCTCAATTTCAATTCTTCATTTGAAGTTAGGAAGCATAATAATATCCTTAAAAATATTCAAAATAAGATTCTTCATTCTTTATATAATTTTGAAACAATTTATCCTAGTTCTCATCCTCTTATGTTTCCAACTCCTTCATTGGTGAATACAAAAATGACTTTGAATTCTCGTTCAATTAAAGCTTTCTCTTCCCAATTGACCAGGAGCATGTATAGTTATTTTAACCCATTTATATCTACCACTAATCATGGGAAGTTCATACACAAATACAATATATTTTATTTCTAATAAGATGAAAATACCATGCCTTGCATGTACCTTTTTCGTTGAACTTTTCCCCAACATCTACACCATTTATTAAATTCAAAGAACATCTTCCTAAGTTTTATGATAATGGTGTCATATTTATGAATGAACATCTTAATGATTTTTCAAATTCATTTCATAAAATAGGCGACAATGATAACAACACTTGCATGCACCTTTTTGTGAATTCCTTCAAAAGAAAGGATGCTACCAATTTCTTTGACCTACAACCAGAGTCCTTTTTCCACCAAGGTTGAGGTTTGTTACAGGTTCAAGTTAACATATGGGTAGCCATAGAGCCTGATAAATTTTCTGAAAATAGATAATAATCTAACTCTCAACCAAGGGGAAACTATTAAGTCCTTTAACATCCATTTTACCAAACTCTAAAATCAAATTCTTGAGGTTATTAGGCATCACAATAAATTGGATTTAATGCATTATTATAATACTCTATCGCCTCATGACCAAATTTGTTGGTTGGAGGAGAGAAGTGTCGATGATCTTGGTTCCCCTTTATAGAATTGCTTGGAATATGAGGAACAAACCTTGAGGATAGGCCTACCCCTTGAGGACTCTAGTAAGCATACATACATTTCTCTTGTTTTGAAATTAATTTAGTACATGAACAACATATTGATATATTTCCAAAGAATATGATTACCCAATTAGCTTTTTAAACCTCAACACATGCCTCTCTTAAAACTCAACTTCAAAATATCTAGCCTAAAGCCATCCTTTCCCATGCTTTGTGCAATTCTTGTGAGGATCATCAGGACAAAAACACTTGGGAAGTCAACAAAAATTTCAAAAAGAGGATTTTTGGCAAGAGACCCAATCAAACCATTGCAACCTTGGATTGGGTTGATGAGGAAGATGTCTTGCATGTCATTGCAAGAATCCAGGCTTATAATAAAAAAAATAAAAATGGCACTAATACTACTATAAACAATCAAAATTCCAATTTTTTGACATCTAAACATCATGCTTTAAATGCTACTTGAAACTTTAATCAACATATTTCTAATGTTGTTCAACAACATCAAAATTCCTTCTAATATTCTCCGTTATGTAGGTATAAAATTATGGATGAAATGAAAAATATTAAGGCTAATGCTGTTTTTATTGACATGGTTTGTACCCCATAATTTAAAGAAAATATGAGAAAATTCTTGGATAGTAATTCTCAACCCAAAGTTCAACCTCAAGCCATGCCCTCTACTACTAACATGATCAATGCGACTTAAGAAGAGCCTCCTCAGCATGATGTTATGGCCATGATTTCTTTTAGGCCTCCTATAAAAAAAACCATCAATTTGAAATTTCCATGAAGAACATGGGCAAGATAGCTCATTATTTACTCATTGATAGTGGTTCCAACTGAACATCGTGTCGAAAACATAATGGAGCAGCTTCATTTATCCTATACAAATGAAAACCATTGAAATATGCTATTTTCAACAAGTAGTAGCAACTTCTTTTATCCTATACAAATGAAAACCCTTGCAATATGTTATTTTTCAACAAGTAGTAGCAACATACGATCATAGAGGTCAAGGATATGACCTTAGTCCATTGTGATTACCCTAAAATCCGCATGACCTGCAACATTTAAATGATGTATATGGGGGCACGCAATTACTCAATCATCCTTGGATGTGATTGACAATATTTCAATAGTGGATATATGTTCATGGAAAACATATATATATATATTAAAGGGTCCTAAGAAAATATTTGTTTATTGAGGAGGATGAATCACCCCATTTATAGACAACATCCCATAACCTTTGTATTTAATCTATCTTCACTAAAGATGAAATTGTAGCTCCTCTTGAAGCTGTTTATGATATTGTAGATCAATTTTAGTATATGCATTTTGATGGTTCCTATTCCAGTGAAGGTAATGGTGTTTGGATTGTAATGTATTCTTTTGTAGGTAGAGTTCATATTTTTTTTCTTTTAGGCTTAACTTTCCTTGTACTAACAATATTGTTGAATTTGAAGGCTTTCTGTTAGTTTAGAGAAGGATTCTAACTTAGGATGTAGACATGTAATTGTCTTCAATGATTCTGAGCTAATCATTCAAATGATAAAAAAAGTCTACACTTTAGCCAATACGATTTTAAAGCATTACACCTAATTGGTTTGGAGTCATGTTATGAATTTTCTATCCTTCAACTTGACTTACATACATGTGGAATTGAACTCCATAGATGATAAATTGGATACATATTCTATTGGACCTGATATAAAATTGTCATATAATCACCTTGACTACCTTGTTATCTCCCTATACCGATGTCACAATCTTTATAATATTGAATCTTGGCAAATATTTCCCATCCCCAATGGTGATGGAATTTGTGCCTTTTTTCTTAATGCACAAAAGGATAATGATAGGGTCATTCATATTGAGGAAAATAATTTTCCTATGGGTATGGTACACTTGGAAGGATTATTTTACCCAAGTGAAAAAACCAATCTACTTAAGAGGCCTCTAAAAGGGACATAGGATATATTGTCCCTATAAACATTGGCTCTAAATATAAATTGAGGACCTTGCACATATGAGCTAAATGTTTCGAATTCGAGAAGAAGAAATTCACTGCTTTATTCCACGAGTTTAGAGACGTATTTTTCTAGTAATATGTTGATCTGCACGGTTTTGACCCAAGAATAATTCTTCATGCAATTCCTATAAAGGAAAACACCATACCTATCCGAAAAACATAGAGGTCAATCAATATTGCTTTAGAATCCACCATATACAAGGAAGTGGATAACATGTTTGATTCCCATATCATTTTTTTGTATAAGGTATTCTGAATGGGTGGAAAATCTAGTATAAGGTATAAGTTATAATGTATTTGGCCTTCCCTCTCTCTGAAAACCCACACTAGAGACCTATTGAGGTTCTTGGATGTAAAACTTTGTCGTGTTGTTGCCCAATGCTTGCTTGCTATTTGTCGTAATCCGTTTCATGCATTATGGCCTAACGTAAGAACCTATTCTTAGATCTGATCATATTCCCTCTCTTTGCGATCTTAGCAGGTCTGCCCTCTGAGATGTTCATCTTGACTGGATTGACATGTGTCCCATGTCAGGTTGGCATCGATATCCTTTTATTAAATGAGTCACTACTTGTGACGTTGATTTATCATATGATGTATCATTTTCCCTCTAGTTTCTTTACATTCATCGCATCCTAATCTGAGTGTTCTCCATCATCATACGACCTAATTACTCTCCTTGACGCCTGGTTACTTGAAATCTACATGGTATACCTTCTATTTTTTGGGTCCCTAGGTGTGAAAATCTGATTGATGTAGAACTATGACAAGCATGGAACCTTGACTCGTGTGTAACTTGGCCTTGTTTTCCTAATTTGTGTTTTTTTTAATATATTTTGCATACTTTTAATTTTAATTTTATATTTATTTATTTCCATTTTTATTTTACCCTTGGTTTTGAAAAACCACATTGTTTAATAGAACATGGTAACTTCCCATGTTTTTTATTCCCCATGGTTTTCCCTAAAGTTACACTAGATATTTATTTTTACATGGGGAAAATCAAGTTCACTTTAAATATGTTTTTACATGGACCAAATTTTTATTTTACATAAATAAATTATTTGTTACATGGTGTGTTTTGCATAAAACCCTAATGTATATTATGTACATTCTCATTCTTTTCATGCCTTGTAAAATTAGAAACAATTTGAATTTTGATATTTTTGAAAAACCACATTGTTTGATACAACATGGTAACTTTCCATGTTTTTTTTTATTCCCCATGGTTTTCCCTAAAGTTACACTAGATATTTATTTTTACATGGAGAAAATCAAGTTCACTTTAAATATGTTTTTACATGGGTGAAATATGTTTTTACATGGATCAAATTTTTGTTTTACATAAATAAACTACTTGTTACATGGTGTGTTTTGCATAAAACCCTAATGTATATTATGTACATTCTCATTCTTTTCATGCCGTGTAAAATTATAAATAATTTGAATTTTGATATATATATATATATATATATATATAATTTCGATTATTATGGGGATGACTTTGCAGTTTTCTGGCATTTACTGTAGCTCCGATCCTCCAACGTTACCTCACTTGCGATTGTCCCTGCGACTAACCTCGCTACTCTCTCTCTCTCTCTCTCTCTCTCTCTCTCTCTCCCTGTTAGCGGTTGACGATTGGTGTAAGGGTTTCTCCGTGGTATTCCTGCAGGTTTTGTTGCTAAATGGAAACCTACGATGATGAGGTTGAATACTCCCCCGATCCAACTGAACTGTTGCCTTGTTATCTGCCAGCTAGAAACCCTCCCTATATTTCCAATGGGGCTTTTGTGGGGGATGATGTGGAGGCTCAAAGGGGGGTGGATCCTTGTTTCCCCTATCCACCTCACCCTTCTCTGGCCGTGGCTCTGGGCACGTATGCAAATTTGTTGCTGGATCTGTTGATCTCATCTGGATCATTTCTAGAGGCTAGGTTTTATGGGTCCCCGATTTCCTCTCCTTTCACTCTTTCTGGTTTTGACAAGCTCTCTAAGGGTTTTGGGGTCTCTGCTCTCCACTCTTCTCAGGTTCTGTTGGGGTCTCCGCTTCCTACTCTTGTCTTCTGGACTTTTCCGAACCTGTCTGTTCCTAACTCTCTTGCAGAGGGTTTGTCAACCTCGATTTCTTGCGGTGGGGATTTTTTTGATGTGGATGATACTGCTCCTTACTCGCAAGGGCTCCAGGATCTGGACATTTTTTTTTTCTCTGGGAACCCGTCCCTTCTCTGACTTGGGGTAGGGAGTGACTTCTAAGCCACAAGATTGGGTTTTGTCGGAAGGGTTTATTGGCCCATTCTTACTCCCGTCCAATATTAACGGCTGGGACGATGTCGATNATCCCATTCTGGGTGAAGATTTATCTTTAGTAGAGGTTGTGGAAATGGCGGAGAAATATGTGGTGGGGAAAGCCTATGACCATCACTTCAGTGAAAAAAACCTAAAATCCTCGACGACACTTTATTGGGGCTCGATCATCAACCCTCCCCCTTAGATCAGGTGACTCTCTCGGGGGTGGTTTCTGATCATCTTTGTGGAGGTTGAACGAGAAACTCAGGCTCTAAATGGGTGTTAGACGATTGATTCCTCTTCGGTGCTCCTAAAACTATGGGATCCCACCTTTGATGCTTCTTATGAAAGAATGGACTCCTTCCCCATTTGGGTCCACCTTCTAAGGCTTCCGCCCCATCTCTGGTTAGTCAAGGTATTTCAGGATATTGGGAACTTGTTGGGAACCTATTTGGATGCTAAATTTTCATTTTAGGAGACTAGGGAGATGGCTCTGACACATGTTCTTGTCTCATTAAACATTCATGGAGGCTTGAGGAAAGAGATCACAATTAAAAATGGGAGCATATCGAGGAAACCAATTCTCGACTATGAGGGAATACCATTTTGATGTGATAGATGTCATGCCTGTGAGAATATACTAAAGGATTTCCCTTAGCCCTTCTGGGGACGCTTGAAATCAACTCGACCCTCCCAGACAGAGGTTCGATAGGGCCCGATTACTTCAGCTGAATCGGGATCCTCATCTAATTCATCATCCTAAGGCTCTCTAATTACTCCTGGAAGTGGTCCTGAGGGCTCTCTACAGGATGTAGCTGGACGTGTGAGTGATTCTGGTTGGCACGACCAAGGACTGTCTCTCTCTTCGGCTCCCGTTTTGGCATCTCCCCACTCACAAGGAAATCTCCATACACCCTCAATCAAAGCACTTCTGGGTATTCATATTTCTATCCCTATGTCCGTTCATGATCCTTTACTAGATTTCAAATTTCTCAAGCTCGACAAACCCCCTTTCCTTCTTGACCTTCCCTCCCCTTTTCTCTCGACCCTACTAAATTCTTGTATTTCCCCCTCCCTAGCCTTCTACGAACTGCTCCCACTACCCCACTCCAATCCCCTATCCTCTGTATCCAAAGACGATCCCTCTTCCGAGAGATTAGAGGAATGATCCATTCAATTTTACTTAAGGAACATGACCATACTAGGCGCTTCTTCTGTGGAACTTGGGCTTGGAAAAAATCTCGACTCACAAATTCTAAAACAAGGTTGGGGGAATCATTCTCTCCTCTCAAAGAAACAAAATTGTGCTTTAATTAAAATCGCTTTTGGTAGAAAACGATCTATTTTTGGGGCACTTAGAGAAGTGCATTCCTCTGGAGAGGTTTCCCCATGAAACCACTCTCCTTCAACTGCAGGGGTTTGGCGAGCCCTCACAAGAAATCTACTCTGAAGAGGTTGATATACAAAAACCATTCGAAAGTAATCCTACTTCAAGAAACAATGGATGATACTACAAATGCAACCATTATCCTCGAATCCCTGATTCCTGGTTGGCAATTCATGAGCATAGATGCAAACGACAGGTCAGGTGGTCTGGTAACTGGCTAACATTCTTGCTCTATAAAATTCTTAAAATTTTGGGCTCTAGATTCATGTCTTGGGGTTGAATTTTTTGTGGAGGTTTTGGGGAAGGAATTCAGAGTACTGAATGTGTATGGCCCATATTCAGAGAGGATCCCCTTTTGGGATTATTTATTTAAGATCGATTTGTTGAAGGTTGACAATCTCATTTTGGGGGGAGAATTAAATTTTTCCTTGGGGGTTGCAGAGGTTTGGGGCCCAAATGCTCGCCCAGACCAACGTTCTGGTCTTTTCTCAAATATACTATCAGCCAATGGACTCCTAGATGTCACCCCCTGGAGGCTCCACCCTACTTGGAGAAATATGAGGACAAGGGAAGCCAGGGTAGCCAAACACATATATCATTTTTTGGTTTAAGAAAAGATGATAGAGTTACACTTCCAAGTCAAACAGTGGATTGGATCTGGGGTGATTCAAATCATTTACCGATTTAGCTGGAATTGGAGGGTGTTTCGAGCAAGTTGACACCCCCTTTCAAATTTAATGCCTCTTGGCTCTCTGATGAAAATTTCCAAATCTTGTTAAAGGGAAATTAGACTACGTTTGACCCAAGCTTGGGTCTATCTACAACGATGCATTTTAAAAATATTCTTAAAATAATAAAACAATTGGTAATCCCTTGGACCCGAGATAAACGGAAAAAAGAAGAACAAGAACTTGAAACTTTAGAAGTTTTGATTGAACAAACTTATCAATCAGTGGATTTGGGGTTTTTTACTAAAACCTCATGGGAGAATCTAAAATCTCTTGAAACTATGTGTTGAAAAATAATGACTGAACACGAAGCATCCTAGAGGATAAAAAGCCGAGATATCTGACTAGATAAGGGGGATGAGAATACAAAATTTTTCCATGATTTTACAAAGGGAAGAAAATCTACAAGCACAATATGGAATCTCCAAGACCAGGATGGCAAGAAGGTTTCATATTTCGAAGGTCTTTCCGAGATGGAAAAAAATCACTTCAAATCCCTATTCTAGGTTGAGTAGAGAGAAAACATTGCATATATTGCTAGGCTAGCTCTTTTATACCCTAGTTTTGTGGAAGGAGAAGGGAACATAGAATTATTTTCTAAAGTTAATGATCATGAACTAAAGGAGACACTTCATAGCTTCCAGAAATATAAAAGCTCGGGGCCAGACGAGTGGCCGATTGAATTTTATATTGGCTTTTATGAGTTGTTAGGCGCTGATCTCCTCCATGTTGTTGAAGAATCTAGGAGAAATGGGAGGGTTCATGCCCCTTTCAACACAAATTTCCTAGCACTTATTCCAAAATCGGATGAACCCCACTCCTTTGACGAGTGCAGACCTATCTCTCTCTGCAACTGTATCTACAAAATAGTGGAAAAAATCATTACAAGGCGCTTAAAACCAATACTTTTGACCTCTATCTCAAAAGAACAATTTGGATTTCTGAATGGTCGTCAGATTCATGAAGACATTGGAGTGGCCCAGGAGGGTCTACACATTCAGAGATATTTTAAGGAAAAAGGGTCCATTTTGAAGATTGACCTATCAAAGGATTTCATCCGTGTTAACTGGTCTTTTATCAGGTTACTCCTTACACACTTGGGGTTCGAGATTCCCTTCATTAAGTGGATCATGGCATGTATCTCCTAAGTCTCCTTTGCTGTCCTTATAAATGGGGAAACCTCACCCTTCTTCATTTCGGAAAGAGGCATGTGACAAGGCTGCCCCCTCTCTCCACTCCTTTTCCTTTTGGTTGCATAAGGTTTAGGTAGATCCATTGGAATGGATGCTTCCTCAGGGGAATTTCAGGGTATTCAAACCTCTCCATATCTTCGTATCACTCACCTACTTTTTGTAGAGTATGTGCTAATTTTTTGTAGTGGACGACCTAGGGATGCTGAAAAATTAGTTGGCATACTCAATCCTTTTCGGTTAGCCACTAGGATGGTTATAAACCCACAAAAATCCTCTCTAACCCTAATCGGTATGGAGGAGGGGATAATGGATATTTATAGTTCTTTCTTTCCTTTCCTAACTCAGGACCTCTCTCTAGGCATTAAATAATTAGTATTTTATCTCAAGGTAAATAAGTACCACAAAGAAGACTGGTGGTGGATCTTGGAAAAGCTTGAGAAGATACTAAACGTCTGGAGATTTTGGTGGCTCTCTTTGGCTGTAAGATTGAACCTGACTAAATTGGTTCTTGAGGCCATTCTAGTTTACTGGATGTCCCTATCTTGTATTCCCAAAGGGATATTGGAAAAGGTTAGACATATTTGCTTCCGGTTCATATGGTCAGGGTCTAAATACCATTTTACACTGCCCTAGGAAAAATGGGAGCTTATGGCCCGCCCAAAAACATTGGGAGGCTGAGGTTTAAAGAATTTTTTCATATTCTCAAAAGCTTTGGCCGCCAAAGTCTACTGGAGACTACTATCAACCACTAGCCTCTGGTGATTAGTGGTGGAACACAAGTATATTCGACCAGATTCAGTGGGGGAATGGATTCGAAGGCCTGACAAGTCCACTAAAATTTGTTCAATCATTTGGAAAGCGGTGGTAAAATCCTTCCATGTTGTGGGAGATGGATTAGCCTGTAAAGTTGACAGGGGGAACCAGGTTCATATTGGGATTGATCCATGGCCCAGGAGTGGGAACTCTCATAGTCTACCACAAGCCCTTTAAGACCAACTTCAATTTCGTGGAATCTATTATTTAAACCAAATTGCAGACCCATGCTCTACAAATATCTGGCATCAGGGGTGGTGCAATTCTTCTTCCCTTGGCTTGGATGGAGGCCTCCACATAAATTGGGAAAACTGCATTTTTTCTCTCTGAGTGGGACATATTCGGCTCACGGATCGAGATGATGAACTGGTTTGGAAAAAAAACTCCCCATGGGGTGTACACACCAAAACTAGGATATATTGCACTAAATATTGACCTTCTCCAAAGAGAGCAATGATGTTGGTGGAGTGGGTTGTGGAAAATCAAATCTCCCCTAAAGGTAAAAATATTGATGTGGTCTGCCTTGTTTGACAAGGTCCCCACTTGGGACAAGATGAGAAAGCGCCAAATTTTTGGGCGAGGATGGTGCCCTCTCTGCAAAGCTAAAAACAAATCTATCACCCATCTGTTCATTTTCTGCCCTTTCTCTAGGAAAGTCTGGAATGAAATTACTGCTCTCTTAAGACAACCATGTGACTGGAGAGACCCCTCCCTGGAGATGACTTGGAAAAAATGGCTGCAAGACCCCGTACATAAGAATATCAAAGCTCTGCCATTGCTTATTAGTTGGGGTATTTGGTTGGCTAGGAACTTGACCATATTCAAGGAAAAGGCAATCGTCCCTGAAATTATTGCAGAACACGCCTTTCAATCCTCGCTCATTTTCCCCAAGAAAAGAACAAGCCTGCTATCAGTGCAATACAACCAAAACTCATAGACTCTTCATTTCGCTTGGCTTATTTCGATGGAGCTTCTCAAAATGTCCTCTGTGGGGGTGGCGCTATCTTGTATTTATCTGACTCACACTTCTATAAAATTAAAATGGGGCTGGGACAAGGAACAAACAACTATGCTGAGCTCATGTCTCTTCTTGTACTACTTAAATTTGCACGTAAGAAGGGGGTACTCACCATCCAAATCTTCGGGGAATCTATGAATGCCATCAACTGGTCCCAGAAATCTCAGTCTTGCCATAATATTCTACTACTTCCCATCTTGGAGGAGATCTTCAATATACTCGAATATTTTGACTCCTTTGTTCTCCGACATGCTTACATGAACAAGAAATCAGGAGTGGACTCTCTATCAAAAGAAGGAATCCCACTTCCTTTTGGTCATTGGCATATACTTGAATAAAATGGAGATAATGCACATGGATTCTTCCACCACCCTTTCATCGACGGACCAAATCAATCTCAATCTCAACATTAATATGTGTCACTTTTTAATTTGTTTTTACATATACTATGTACATATATGACACTTTTTACACCAATTTCCTAGTTCACCACTGGATAGAATTTTTATTTATTTTTGCTCTTTGGTCCTTTGGGGATGAACGTTTTTTGAACTGTAATTATTTTTTGATGGTTTGTGTCCTTATATGGATATGAGAGGAACCCACTATGAGATCACTTACAGGGCTCTTGACGACCCTTGGGAACCAAACCTCGCACTCTTTACTCCACTATACTGGAATGTGATCACCTAGCACCTACAAAATGTAATTTTGTCTTTTCAGATGAATAAAATTATGCTTTTTTCTAGGGAAAAGAAAGAAAAAAAAGAAAAAAAGAAATATATATATTGTTTTCATTTTCATTTTGATTTAATTTTTCCATTTATCCCCTAAGTCATAGGATGCATATTCTTATCATTTAATTTCATTTTTTTTTGTAAGTGAGTTTAAATACCTGTATTACTAAAGGGGGGTTATGATACAAAAATGGGGAACTCCCTGGTCTGCCAAAAAGGAAACTAGGCTAGGGGTTCTCGAGTAGCATTTTCTGAGATATGCACGGGGGAGGATTGGGCTGCCACCTTGGGAAACTAGCCCATTCCTACCATATCCAGTTTTTGACCGTAAAAGCGTAACAAACATGAAAAAGATAAACAAAATGCCAGTAAAAGAAGCTGAGATTGACTTAGGATTGACCCGACCAACTTGATAATAGACTAACTAGACACTAGTACATAATGATGACATGTTTCTTTCCTTCGTCTGTCGGTCCCTTGTTCTCCTCCTTTTGGGGGATTGTGCAAGTCTTTCTGATATGTGCTGGCGCTCCTTTCTCGTCGGCTGGCATGATGTCCATGTGATGGACGTAGTGCAGGTAGAGGTGGAATTGGGTAGCCAACCGTTCCATCTTGGATTTATGGTCTGTCTCGACCTCAGTTAGAAGTATGGTAATGGTCTCCAGACTACTAAGGCGGCTCAAGATTTCATTCAACAGTTTCGTGTGTTCCTTGCTATTCTCCCATTTGGTGTCTACCCTCTCCGAGCTCACCTTGCCAATTAGCATCTTTGTTTTCCATGCCATCTCCACCATTTTTTGGTAGAGGGTTTCCCTGGACTGTGTGGCTCCTGGGTCAGGTACCCAGTCTTCTTCCTGAGCCAGAGCTTCCCATGTTTTTCCCTTGTGCTTTTCATTGATTGCCTTCTCCATCTGGGTAATGGTTGCCTTTCCTCTTGGTGCAACCAGAGTATGAAAGGTGCCCTCCGCATCTTTTGTCGCTTGCTCCATCCTTGAAACTCATCGAGGATTGTTCGGAGTTCCCTCCCCCTGGGGGTTTCTTTTGCTGTTCGTTCGCTTCATGTGCACCATCCTGTCTAGCCTATGGTTGCTCCTTTGTTTCACTCTCACCCTACTCCTGTCTACCCGGTGGTTCCTCCTTACCCTACCCTTGTGTCTTTTGGTAGCCTCTGTAATTGCGCTCTTTTGTTTGCCTCTCTTCCTGCTGTTTGGTCTCTTATTGAACTTTCCCTACCGCAAGCTTGTCCTTCCAATCATGGTTTGCCCATAGAGGTGAAACTTCCCATACTTTTTCCAGGTCACGGTCCATATGGTCATGATGGCTCGACCGTTATTCCTGTACTAGCCCTTGCCCCTACTCGCTTGATATGCTACTTGGCCCCTCCTTGTACTTGGTCCTTGGCGTGGTGGATTGATTTTGGTTCGTGTCAATCCTTCTTGCCTTACGTCATTTTTCGTCTGCTGATTGCCATTATTTCTTACCCATGAGTTTTCCCCGCAAGTCTTACTGTTAACATGATCTTGTTGCCGTATCTTCCCCTGTTCTATAATTTGACTCAACATTGTGATTGGTAGTCGAGTTTTGGGCATTCATATCCTGTCTGGGTCCTTCTGGCCTTTTGTTGCCCACCTTGATGTGACCTTCCTTGCTTAAGCTGTTGTCTCAATCTTTTGTCGCTATTTGGGTGCAGTCCGTTCTGAATTGTCCTCGCGAGATGTTGGTCCAGTTAGTATCTAGTTTCGATCCGTCCTTCCTAACTCCCTCGTTGGAAATTCTGTCTGCCAGGCCATTTGCTGACTTGCGTACCCAACACAACGCGAAGGTGTTAATTGTTTTTATATGCTCCTGGATTTTTTGTAAGGAGTGTTGCAAATGCTAGTGTTTCTGAACCTTGCTCACTCTGGTGCCATTTTGGAGTCTCTTCATCGTGGTGATGACCAGGGTGGAGTCACCTTGCACTATAGTGTTGGTCATCCTTTCTCGTCTTAGAATCTTGAGACCAAAATCCAGGGCTCCAAATTCCACTGCATTCTTGGTTGATTTTCCCAGGCTCCCAGCGTATAACCTGATTATGTTACCCCCACTATATCTGATCACCCCTCCCATTCCTGTCATTCCTGGGTTTCCTTTTTCCGCCCTATCAAAATCTAACTTTAGGAACCCTACCGGTGGAGGTGTCCAGTTGCGCTCTCCTAATTGGAGTTGCGGTGGGCGCCCTGCTTGTGTGCTGTTGTGCCCATCTTTTAGGTGGAAATTTTCTAGGATTTGGGAGTCCTGGTCTATGAGTTTCACTTTTTCAGTCTGGCAGTTGCAGCTCTGCACCGTTTCTCGGATTTGTGAGATTATTTCTTCCTTGAGTTTCCCTTCCGAGAGGCTTTCATTCCTGAAGATGCGCCAATTTCTTTTTTTTCCATACTGCCCATATGATCATCCCTAGCATGAGGTTCCAACAGAGGTTTACCATTTGATTTTTGCTGTAACTTTCATTCCAGTTGCTGATGGTTGCGCTGATGTTACCACGCGTCCTATTGGACTGGCGGAAGCTGCTTGCTGCCTAGTCCCACATATCTGATGTGTAGTAACATTCATCGAGGAGGTGATTTGTTATTTCTTCATTAGCTTGACAGAGGTGGCATCGTGATGGGCCTATGAGCCCTCTTTTCCTTAGGTTTTCCCAGGTTAGAATTCGGTTGTGAAGTACTAGCCATTTGAACATTTTGATTTTTGGCCACTGGGGGTTGCGCCAAATCTTCCCCCACTGTTGCGCCGGGTCTTCTTGGTCCTGGTCTACCATGTAATTCTAGGCTTCTTTTAAGTTGAATTCCCCTCCATTTTTCCTGCCCCATCTTAGTTGGTCCTCTTCTTCTGAGACAACGATTTTCCTTTTCCCCAATTCCTCCTCCACCTCTTTTGTTATTGTTGCAATCCGATCTCTGTTTTGTGGGTTGAGTTTGTCCCAGAACCTTCATTTGTCGCGGTCATTTTCCTGTTTCCAGTAGTGGTGGATTCTGATTTTTCCTTTCACGATCATATTCTGTTGGAGTTCCTCCTTGTATGGATTCTCCATTCCGGGTTCCTGTTTCCATGCGTCCTCCCAGAATCTGGTTGTTTTACCATTCATTACTTCCTAGAAACTGTGTTTTTGGATCCAGGTTTTGTTGCGCCCGACTAGATTCCTGATGGTTGATCCTTCTCTTGTTCCCATAAAATGAATTCGATCCTGGTCGTTGATGTCCAGGGCATACTTGGCCTTCCAGAGGGTTTCCCACATAGTTGACTTTTCTTTGACCCATCTCCACCAGATTTTCGCCCCATAGGCTTCGTTGGTTACTTGTGGGTATTGCAACCCCAAGCCTCCTTTACATTTTGGTTTGCAAACCTTCTCCTAGGCCATAAGGGCCCATTTTTTTTTTTCTTTCCACTCCACGCTATAGGAATTCCCTTTGGATGGATCTTATTTTTTGGAGTATTCCTTTGGGAGCAGGAAGTATTGACATCATATAGGTCGAAATTTCTTGCAGAACCACTTTGTTCAGGACAAGTCTCTCCACAAGGTTGAGGGATATACAGGTCCAGTTTTTCAACCTCTCCTGTAAATTGTTGATCACTCCTTCCCATGTTTCCATTTTGCATGCTCTGTTCATCATGGGAATTCCCAAATATTTCGTTGGGAGAGTTTTGCGTTCAAACCCCAAAATATTTTCCAGGTTCCTTTGAATTGCTGGGTTGGTATTGAAGAAATATATCATGGATTTGGAGTGATTGATCTCCGCTCCTGAGGCTTCCCCAAACTCTTCTAAGATTATTTTGTAGGCTTTCGCTTCCTTGACTGTGGGTGTGCCATGAAGTAAGGTGCCATCAACGAACTGTTGGTGCATGGAGGTCAGGAAATTTTCAAAAGGTTTAATGCATGTTATTTCCTTGGCTGCAGTTGCGATTTTTCTGCTTCTACCGAGTCCTTCCATCATCAGGATGAACATGAAAGGTGATAGAGGGTATCCTTGTCTGATGCCTCTTGAAGACCAGAAGGGTTTGGCTAGGGTTCCATTGATTAGCAACGAATAACTAGTCGTTGACACTAGGCTGACAATCCAATTGATCCAGTGTTGCGCAAAGACAAAATCTTCCAGAGTCTTGACCATATAGTGCCAGTTAATTTTTTCATAATATTTTGCTAGATCTAGTTGGATTATCACCCCCCCTCTCCTCTGGGTTTTCAGTGTGTGTATCAATTCATGGGCATGGATGATGTTGTCCAGAATTTTTAACATCCGATTCTTAAACTCACACACAAGAAACTAAAGTCTATACTCTTTCTAATGAAATTCGTCCCACTTCACTTGGATTCTCTATGAATAATTTATGACTGTTTTACCTAGAACACCTGTTTACTGACTAGCTTCAGGACTGGTAAAAAACCCTATCTTCCACATAGTGTATTGAAACAATTATAGTGAATCAAGAGCTAAAATTTTTACCACAGATACCTTGATATGTCTTCTCAATACCATATCAATTTCACCATCTGAATCGTTCTAGAAAAAACTTTATAGCAAAAATGGTAAGATGACCTGTAAATAACATACCTTAGAACACATCACCAAAAGACTTCATCCTCCCTTGAAATCCGACCTTCTTTACTTCTGATTTCCTCTGAAATTTGACTTGTGTATCAA
>SNQJ01S0001336.1:20602-91510 GCA_010110895.2 Picea sitchensis
GTATGGTTTAAAACAATCACCAAGGATGTGGTATCAAAAATTTGATACTTATATGCTAGGACTTGGCTTCACAAGAAGCAAAGAGGATCACTGTGTGTATTCTAAATTAATTGGTGATCGTTTGATTTATTTGGTCTTGTATGTGGATGACATGTTGCTGATAGAAAACAACAAGGAGATTATCTAGGATGTGAGAACTAAGTTGTACTCTAAATTCGACATGAAGGATCTTGGTGCTTCAAATTTCATTTTGGGCATGGAAATTAAAAGAGATCGAAAAAAGAGGAAACTTTGTTTAAATCAGAGAAAACATGTCGAGACAATATTGCAGAGGTTTAATATGTAGGAATGTAAACCGATCAAGGTTCCTATTCCTGTTGGTGTAAAGTTATCTGTGGATCAGTGTCCCAAGACACATGAAGAAGAGGAGGACATGTCTCATGTTCCATATGCGAGTGCAGTTGGCAGTTTGATGTATGTAATGGTCTGTACTAGACCGGACATTACAGATGTAGTGGGAGTTTTGAGCAAGTATATGTCAAAACCAGGGAAGGAGCATTGGACAACAGTAAAAAGGGTTTTCAGGTATTTGTGTGGCACAACTAGCTATGGATTGTGCTACGAAGGAAGATCGGGATTGGATAGAGTGGTCGATATACATGGCTTTGTGGATGCAGACTGGGATGGATATTTGGATCATAGGAGATCTACAAGAGGGTATGTGTTTAACCTGTTTGGAGGAGCAATAAGTTGGATGAGCAAAAGATAGGCTATAGTTGCACTTTCAACTACAGAATCTGAATACATGGAAACCACTCATGCAAGTAAAGAAGTAGTATGGTTACAAATATTGTGTTCAGGTATTGGGTTGGTACAATAAGCTGGAAGGATAGAGTGTGACAGTCAGAGTGCAATTTTTCTGGCAAAGAACCCTACTTATCATTCAAAGACAAAGCACACTGATGTTCAATATCACTTTGTGAGAGACATGATTGAAGAAAAGAAGGTATCACTGATGAAGGTGGACACTTTGAAGAATGTTGCAGACTCATTAACAAAATATGTGAGCACTGAGAAGTTCTATTGGTGTAGAGGATCCATGGGCATTGCTACCTTGGATGTTTTACTATGTAACCCTGTAACTCCCTGTATGCAAAGAAAACAACAAGTGGGAGAATGTTGGGTATGTGTTATATTCTTTGCACAAGTAGTAGTGTCTGAGCGTATACGCCGAGCACGCAGGGGGTCCAGGGGCAGTGCCCCCCAAATTTTTCTTTCTGCCTCAGGAAACGTGACACCTACCTCGGGAAACGTGTCATGTATTTAGGTGGTTTTTTCGGCACATGGTTTTTTCTGATGGTTTTCTATTTCCGGTTAAGGAATTAGGGTTTTGAACTAATCCAGGTCATTGGGTTAGGGTTTTGAATGCTGTTGTCTCCTATATGTATATTGTATTGTAAACAATGTAACACAATGAATGAATATAATATATGCTGGTTTTCCCGGTTTGGGTTTCCAGGGGAAAAACTGTGTAATGTTTGTATTTGCCATTGTATCTTTTCTGTTATTTTATGAATATCTGTTTACAATAGACATTGTACAGGGTTAGTATTTATAACAACTAGACACAACATTTGTTGCCAGCTGTAAACCATAGCAATCTATGCCATCCAAAATATGTTTCCATTGCGATTGAAGGTCTTTGCAAATAACGAACAAGTAGATATGAGGAACTTCTATATTGCATATGGTCATTTTTCTGTACAACAGTGGTTCATAATGGTCACTGAGGGCATCAACATCATGGAACAAGATGCAATATGGATTGTCAGATGCAGTTTTGTTGAATAGTAGATATCTTGTTTTTCTTTTCAATAACCATATGCCAACAGATATATTCATCCAGTTAGACAGCCACCGAATACAAAATGTATCTCCCCAAAGTCCCCTCTGATGTGCAGGTAGAACTGGAGATGCAGACAACCGCATCTTTGAAAAATATGTAGCCACATCATGTATTCCATGCAACTGCCAAAAAAAATCAAATTCCAATTTGTATTCATAGTACTGCAAAGCCTCAACATCGCCATTTTTAAAACAGGCCAAGAAATAATCTATCAATCCATTGCGCAGCTCAGTCGATGAATACAGAAAATGCAATAGAACCTGGAATGTATTGAAAAGGAAATCCCCAACAGTATACAAGAATGCATCTAATCTAAAAAGGCCATTCCTATGAAAAACCACGTCAATGTTGTCATGTACAATGGACTGTGTATCTTTTTCATACGACTCAACATCTATTACCTCTTTCATCTTTTCAACTGTCATTTTGAAGCTGTTTGCTAGATACTTTCAGTTTCTATCAAAACAGAGAAAAGCACAGGCAAAAAATAAAAACTAGAAAAATAAAAAAGAAAAGAAAAATAACACACCAATCCCCGTATGTATCTTTAAACCTTCTTCTTCTCAACTTGAATCCCCCTAGTTCCCATAGCAGATGAGAAGAAAACAGACCGACACTGGAAATTGAACCAAATAGAAGAAAGACCCCAAAAAATTAAAACCATAACTTAACTCAGCAGAAAGAAAATAGGTAGACGCAGTTTTCCGACCCACAGAGTAGAAGCATACACTCTGTCTACACCCCACCCGATGGTTCCATCTTTTGATAGCTCCCAACTACTTTTCGTAAAGCCCTCTACATTACAATTTTCGGAAAAACTATGGATGTGGCATCTGCCATATGAAGACACATTGTTTCTAGGAACAGAAACTAAGAGCACAGACAAAAATTGTCTGGAACAAAATATTGAAAATCACCAAGAACAGGGAAACTTACTTGTCAACAAATGATGAGAAGACCTCAGTGCCCAAAAAAATGCAAACTGTAACAACAGGTCCAACAACTTGTAAAGTTGAAGAACAACAAACCAGCAAACAACCATAAAGAGCTCGAACTGCAAGTGCAGGACCTCAAATTTGCAAAGTTGAATTAAACAAGAACCAGAGTCATGCGACTAAACAAAAAACAAGGATGGAGAACAAGAGTAGGGATGCTGACCATGAATAAAACTGTATTGCAAGGAATTTGTACAATAAACATTTAATACTGGCAGAGCTCTTAGGTAAACAATTAAGACAATAAGGACCATCGAAGGGCATAGGCCTGTGCAAACATTTAAGAAAAGATGCAACATGGCAGGACTGTTCTCTTGAAGCACACAAAAATAAAGCATAAATCAGACATAGCAATATCGTGGAGAATGTATTCAACCCAACAAAAAATGCTAAGGGGAAACATTCGAACTAATGCTAGCATTAATCCATGTTCCATGAATGCATAACAAAATTTATGATTCAAAAAGACCATATACTACCAAATACTTTGGAAATGCAAACATATTTTACATTGGGAATAGCGAAGGCGGCAATAATACCTCCAATCCGTTGTCCAATCAGATCTAGACAAACATGATACTTTTTATTATATAAAAATCGATATTTTCACTTCATACCATGCAATAAACATCTATGTTTTTTTAATTGGGGTGTCATTATTAATAGCCACTTGTGCATATTTATCATACCATGTCAATAAACATCTATGTTTTTTTGTATTTGAGTGTCACTATTAATACCCACTTATTTATCATACACCTAGTTTTTAGTAGCTTGTGTCACTATTAGGATGGCTATTTATCATTGTGTTAATGAAGTCTTTTATGACATCTATTTAGTTGGGTGTCACTATTAATGGTTGTATATTTATAACACTATAAAAATAAATATTTTTATGATTTTTATATGTTTTTTTTATTTGAGTGTCACTACTAATACCCACTTATTTATCATACACCTAGTTTTTAGTAGCTTGTGTCACTATTAGGATGGCTATTTATCATTATGTTAATGAAGTCTTTTATGACATCTATTTAGTTGGGTGTCACTATTAATGGTTGTAAATTTATAACACTATAAAAATAAATATTTTTATGATTTTTATTTTATGACAGTTGGGAGTTATTATTAATGGTGGTTTAATATGATAATTGTTTAGTAATGAGCAAAATTTTACTATGATCGAAACCTTGTATTTTTAATGGTTGTATATTTATAACACTATAAAAATAAATATTTTTATGATTTTTATTTTATGATAGTTGGGAGTTATTATTAATGGTGGTTTAATATGATAATTGTTTAGTAATGAGCAAAATTTTACTATGATCCAAACCTTGTATTTTTAATAGTGCTTTAGTCGAAGTCAAGGGTTTCAAAGGAGTTTTTTGTTTTTAATTTGGGTGAATTTTCCACTTTATTCATTATGTTGTTAAATAGTGCTCGAAAAAAATTACTTCCAGTTTTTGGCTTAAATGTTGAAGTTATTTTATTTGTCCACAAAGTATTTTTATATATTTCGACGATCAACTTTTGTTATATTAAAATATGTAACATCCTGCTCTTGCATGCACTAAGTGAACTTATCCTTTGAGGACACTTGCTTGCAAGTGATCCGGGTTATTATACTATTGGTCGTTTTGATTATGATTATGAGATATTATGGATTTGATGATATGTTATTTTGTTCTATTTACATNTGTGATATTGAATGCGTTCTCTTGAGTGTGCAGGACTTGGGACATCGAGGATGCAGAGGCATCGATGAAACCCCTTGGACTCTGGATCGAGTCAGGGAGTGGGTTGTTGGCTTTGAATGTTGTTGATGTGACATATGTACATATGGTTAGATATTACGATGATTGATTATTATTTCTAACATGATTCGTTGATGGATACAGGTTGACGATAGCTTGCCGACCAGACTCACATTTGGAGTAGAGGGGTCACGCAAGACAACCAGAGACTTTGAGGGAGAGGTGTGGCAGAAGCCCTACCACAACCTACTAGCACTCCTGATGTGGCTCGAATTGTAGGTTAACGATTACCTAGTTTGAGAAGACCCATGATGCCATGAGGGAAGACTACGACAGTCACTCATGATGATTCTAAGGAGTGCACAATAAGGCAGGGGCCTTATTCCTTAGAGGCCCTTAGTCTCCCACAAGATCACCTAGCAGAGTATTGACTCTAGGGGTTTTACGTCTACCAAATTCAGTCAAGAGGCAAGTGGCACCCTTGGAGCACGTATTCGTCTTGAAGGGAACATTGTGTAAATAAAACAGAAAGAGGCGAGTGGCACCCTTGGAGCACGTAGTGCATCCTAAAGGGCATGTTGCGATTTTAATTGGTAAGTGAATAAACGTAGTGCCTAGAAAATTATGTGTCCTTAGGACCTAGACGACCTTAAAATGAATGATGTGATAAGTAAGGTTTAAAATAATTTTTTTTCCCTTAAAAATGTTGCCCAACCTAGTGAATTTAGAACCGAGGACTAAGCAGAACCTCTGAACAAAAATAATTAGACATATAACAAGACGGGGGTAAATAAATTCAAACTTTAATTATTAAAGTAAAAATTATAATGAAGGATTAAATTTTTAAAAAGGGGTAATGGTTTTTTTATCTACTTTTTCTAATTTAATTTTTAGTTAAAAATAAAAGAGGGTAAATGGTTGTTTTTATCTACATTTGCTAAATTAATTTTTAGTTAAAAAGAAAAGAGGGTAAATGGTTATTTTATCTACACTTGCTAAATTGATTTTTTTTAGTTAAAGGGGAAAAAGGGGGAAACTTAAATGAAATAGGAAACTTAAAGAAAAAGGGAAACTTAAATAAAAGGGGAAACGTAAAGAAAAAATATGAATGTCTAACTTAGTAAGGAGTCTTGCCTTTGGAACTTTCTAATTATGAACTCAATTAGGAATTAAGTAAGGCTTAATTCATTTAAGAATTGTAAGGGAATTTTGGGACACCGAGGAGCGTTTATAGGAATTCTCTTAGGTGGATGAGAGAAAGAGGAATAATTAATTAATTAATAAAATTGATTTTCCGGTGCAACTAGGGGATCGGGTGACATGTGTACACGGGAGGTTTTTCAGAATTAAATAAATGTAAAAGGAATTTAATGAGAATTTGGGAAACTAATTACTTGAAAAATCTATAAAAAGGATGGAGGAGGAGGAGTATGGATCTCATATTTTTGCGTAACGTTACACTACTGAAATTTTATCTTGACTAAACTTTCTCTTGTGGGAGTTGGGATACCCAACTTGGGTAACGAGTGGTATCTCGACCTTGCGAGGTGAGGTAGGTGCTATCATTCTCTGGTATTGTGTGTGTGGCCCCTTTTCAGCTTGGGGGGATCAGTGGGAAGAAGAGTATCCCTAGCGTTGGTTGTTGGCTGGGAGGTATCGGTGAGGTCACATCGGTTGGCAAGCGAGAGTTGGATGGAGTGCCCGCGGGACAATGACTTCGGAGCTTTCACATTTGGCTATGGTACACATGTGTATATTTGTATTGAATGGTAGTTTTATTATCATTCCTGCGCCTTCGGTAATGTACTTCTACGATGTTAAATTTTATGTTTTATTCAACATAAAACTATCCAAAGATTTCAATTTTATCTTCGACAATTTATCTTGATGAGCCTAGAATTTTATGATCAGAGAACTTAAAGTCATCCCAGCCCTTTGATCGTTGTATTTTGAATTGATTTCCCATGGCGATCCCAAAATCCGATTGCAATTATTATCTCTGCGTTGTTTTTATTGATTTAATATGAAGAAAAACCATGTTTTTATCTTTTGTCTCTTATCCTTTAAGTTATTAGTGTGTTCCTGAGTAGTCGGATAGGAGCCTAATCAACTGTTTTCACTCCGGTGTTTAAGTTTTAGATTTAAAATCCCTGCTTTCTTGTGCATGGATAATAGGTGAAGGATAATTTTCGCCCAACTATCTATCCCTTACTTATCTTTGCGTTTTTATTTTATGATTAGTATTTGCGCCTTATTGTGAATGAGTATCTCTGCATTTTGATTGATTCGTATATCATTGATTGACCTCTATGCAAATCTCTGCATCCTCCCCAAAATGTTCTCTGCGATTCACATTTTATAGACAACATTTACACCATAAATTTTCTTGGCGTTTTACACAGCCTTTTCACCCAGTTTTTACACAACATTCTGGTTTGGATTTTATTGTCCCTTATTTATGGATCTTATTGTTATTACATAGCTATATCATATTTAAATTTGCATTATCATTGTTGGACATATATTTAAAGATAGGATATCAATGCTATCAATTGTTAATACAACAATTTCATTTAATAGATAGTAATATTACCGTGGACTTCAATATCATTGTTAAACCACAATTTATTATATAGACAACGTTATTATGGTAGAAATTGATGCAACTGTTAAGACAACGATTTAATTTAATAGATAGTAATATTAATGTAGACTTCCATATCATTGTTAATCCACAATTTATTATATATACATCGTTATTATTGTAGACAACGATAGACAACGATATATTCTTTATATTGTAGACAACGATATGTTCTTTATATTGTAGAAAACAATATTATTATAGAGAACAATTTTTTTTTAGAGACAACGATCATAGACAACGATTTCTTTTTAATAGACTTAGCAAAGAACAAATAACAATTTGACTTGGGATGGAAGCTATTGAATCCAAGATGGAACCTCTGTTTGGTGCTCATCTCTCCCAAACTAATCGAAGGAAATGAATAGACATGATGATAGTTTTTTTTTTATCATAACTTTGGGAAAACGTTATCATGTTTTAACTAAAGTCTGAGCCATTTGATGGTTGCACCAAATATGAATGTCTATTGCAGTGTAAGTACTCATGCAAAAGCCAATGTCTCCTTCCACATTTCCTTGCTTATCGTAGTGTAAATAATCATACACAAGCCAACCTTTTTTTCACATTTTACGTTGCTCTGTTTGGCATCTTAGTCTGTTCCACAAGCCATTGACGTTTTGGAAAATAAATTTTGTATGTAAAATCATATATTTATGTGGACGAATATTAAAACTTCAAGGATATAAATGACTCCATTGCATAGTCCAATTTCAACCTGTATCCAAATATGGCATAGATGCATTTCCATAACAAGCAAGTTAACATTTGAATTTAACACTGTACCCAATATTGCATTGATGTATTTCTATGACAGACAATTTTGCAGTCGAATTTGAACCTTGTACCCTAATATTGCATTGATGTATTTCCATAGTCGCAATTACAAAGATTCGCGGGTGCTCTATAGTTGTTGTATCCTTCTCAAAGGATGCATGTGAAAACCATGTGTAAATTTAACAGTCGAAGATTCAGTGGGATGTACATCGGTTGCTGCATAACGAATGTTGTATAATGAAAGTTGTATACCGATTTCTCCTTAAACGACAAATGTATATCGATTGCTCCTTAAATGAATGCTGCCACTACTTCCAGGATAAGATACTGTGCAAATATTTATTTAATTTTTCCTTCTAATAGTAATAAAGTGTAACAACAAATTGCGTGGACTGTCAGATGTTTACTTTACCCACATGATGTTTCCATCATTCAACCCACTGATTCATGATAATTTAATAACCTTTGATGAAATTTCAATCATTTATACTACTTAAAAACTTGTTCCTTCTATATATATTCCTTATATGTTCTTTGCTATCCTTAAATTAATTTAATTGATAGTTATCCTTAAATTAATTAAATAATAATCGAAATCTGTATTTTAATGTTAATAATCTTAGTTTTTTTTTAAATTCAGTATGTATGCATGCGGACTTTCAACGAGGATTGTTAGTCAGAAACTGTTATTTTAATGAGAAGTGTTAATTAGAAATTGCTAACTTAATGAGGAGGTGTGATTTAGAAATTTCTTATTTAAT
Source organism: Picea sitchensis (assembly GCA_010110895.2). NCBI lineage: Eukaryota > Viridiplantae > Streptophyta > Pinopsida > Pinales > Pinaceae > Picea > Picea sitchensis. The sequence continues at coordinate 29,443 of SNQJ01S0001336.1, forward strand.
GAGGAAGTGTTATTTAGAATTTGATATTTTAAAGAGGAGTGTTATTTAGAATTTGCTATTTTGATGGGAAACTGTTATTTAATTCTGTCCCTTTTTATGAACGGTAAATGTTATTTGAAGGTTGTTATGTATGTTAACTTTTGGACGAGGTAAGATACATTGTGCTAGAATAGGTTATTGATGGGAAGATGGTATTGAGGTACGTCTAGATGGTTGTAGTTTTTAACCCTGTCTTGAGTGTAGTTACGTTGTGCAAGATTAATGGTTGAGGGTTCATTAGTTTTTTTTTTGCTAAATTGTTTAATAGTTAAACAATTAATTGGTTACTTGTGCCTTGTGCCTTAAGTTGAATTGTAAAGGGTGGTTGGTCATAGTTGTTACACCACATTTGATTGCCTCGTAGGAAAACAAGAAATCCTTCGGTTAGTTGCACAATTTAAATTTGAATGATGTCACCTTGCGTCTTGTTGACTTATGATTAGGTGCTAGGGTATAGTCTTCGTGTATTTATTGATAGATAATTTAGTCTCCTAGCGCATGTAATTTGGCTTGGGTTAAAGGTCTAGTTTGTTACTATGCCATGGTTACTGTTGTGCCTATTGCCTTGTGACAACATGATTCATGATGAGGGGTTCATTGCACGCCTATTTGATAAATGAAAATTATAACCTGGCCATAGTCTTATGCTTCTCAATGGGGTCGTTTTGTTCATTGTTGACTGTTTCCTAAATTGCGTAACTGGTGTTCGTCGTCAAGTTGTGTTGAGTAATTTTTTTTACTGTTACCTTCCTGCTTAAAACAAAAAAAACAAAAAAAAACTCACTTGCTTTGCGTCGCTAGTAGTCGTAATGATGGGGGTCGTTATATATGGTATCAGAGCGGGTTCAACCCTATGACTGTGGATCACCATGATTTCCACTGCAGTAAACCCTTGAGTAATAACCTAGCGCTAATTAAACATTTAACGTGTCCATGTGGTGATATCGATTAGAGGATGCCACCAAGGTTCGCAACGTGGTTTCATGGAAGGAGGTGCGACGCGTCCATAAGTGCCCGTGCCCTCAGAGTCTAACCCCACAAGGGGAAGGAAAAGTCCTTGGACTGGATTCGATCGTTGTAAGGGACGACGATGGTATGACAAGGTGCTTCCAGGGAATGTAAAAGGCTTTGATTCACCATCTGTACTGAGATGAGGCCAAGGTACCTGTACCCTTGAGGGTCTACATCCCACCCCAGCTAGTACCATTAGCTTTCACTAAGAACTCGAGAGAGATAATTTATTAATTACATGAGTGTCATGGATGGGTCAGCCATCAAGGCATGGTTGGAGAATATGGCGATGTGATTTTCACTTCGCGACTACCTCCAACATGAAGGTCTGCATGGCGGTCTTTCAACTGAAGTGGAGTGCTCTTCTATGGTGAAAGATGCTCCTGCCACAATTGAACATGGAAGTTGAGGACGTGTCATGGGAACTCTTCGAAGAATGGTTCTGGGAGAGGAACAGAGCATATGGATCATTCGGACCCACTACTGTGAGATATTTAGGCAAGGCCCATCGGATTCATGCAGCGGTGAATAATCGCCATGAAGAGCACCAATCAACTATGCTCGAGACGTCAAGTACCGTCGTTGACCAGACCCTTCGTATTTTGATATATCCAAGTGCTACAGAGAGTTTCACTTATGGTGCAGTGCTAAAAAGAATTAAGGTAAGGGTCGTCAAACAAGATGAATTTAGCTATGGGTTGGTGGGAAGGATATGGGTTGTAGCCTTAACCTGGGAGAGTTTGTCACTAGGGCCAACCTATACATCATGATCTTAGGATCTTATGATGTTGTGAGTGGTATGGATTGGTTGGAATCACATGAGGCGATACTCAACTGTAAGATGAAACAATTGAGCTTGGTCAATGATGAGGGACAGAGATGCGTGATAGTAGGTCAGAACCAGGGAGTTTCCTTGAGTTTCATCTCTTCCTTGCTGCTACGGAAGAGAATTCGCAAGGGATGCAAGCTTTATGTGATCCTTGTGTTAAATGAGAAGGGAGTAGTGGAAGGTCTAGAACACATACTGGTAGTGAGAGAGTTTTCGAATGTCTTCCCTGAGGAGCTTCTCGGTTTGTTGCCAGAGAGGTAGTTGGAATTTACCATAGACCTAAAACCAGGGACTGAACCGATAGAAAGAATGCCTTATTGGATGTCGATCCCAGAGTTACATGAGTTGAAAATGAAACTGAAGGAGTTGTTGGACCTAGGAATTATACGTCCAAGTGTATCACCGTGGGGTGCGCCTGTTATTTTCATACAAAATAAGGATGGGTCGCGGAGACTCTGCGTTGACTACCATTAATTGAACAAAGAAATGATCAAGAATCAATATCTATTGCCAAAAATTGATGATATATTTTATCATATGAAAGGTGCGAAAATATTTTCAAAGATTGATTTGAGATCAAGGTATCACCAGCTACAGATCAAGGAGGACGATGTCCATAAGATCACCTTTAATATGAGGTTTGGACATTACGATTTTATTGTTTTGTTGTTTGGGTTGACGAAGGACCCAGGTGTATTTTTGAGTTTGATGAATGAGGTGTTTCATGAATACTTGGATAGGTTCATCCAAGTATTCATTGACGATATTTTGATTTACTCTCAGACAAGAGAGGATCATGACAATCAGTTGCGATTGGTACTACAGTGTCTACGAGAGAACAAATTGTATGGCAAAATGTCTAAATTCTCGTTTTATCAATCAAAGATTCATTACTTAGGGCATGTCATCTCCGATGAAGGTATCGTTGTGGATCCAACAAAGGTCGAGGCTATTATGGAATGGACTGTGCCAACAAATGTCTCGGAAGTGCGTACTCTTCATGGGTTTAGCGGGATACTATCGACGGTTTGTCGAGGGTTTTTTGAAGATAGTGAATCCGATCACCGAATTGCAGAATAAGAACATGAAGTTTGTTTGGACCAAGAAATGCGAAGAATAATTTCAGAGGCTAAAGGAGTTGTTGACAACAACACCGATACTAAAGGTCCCTGACATGGACGCAGACTTATTGGTATGCATTGACGCATACAAGGAAGGCATAGGAAAAGTTTTGATGAAAATCGGTCAAGAGATCGCTTACATATCCAAAAAATTGAGAATGCATGAGGAGAACTATGCAATGCATGATTTGGAGTTGTTAGCCAATGTTTATTCCTTGAGAGTTTGGAGACACTACCTTATTGGATGAAAATTTGAACTAAAAACAAACCACTGTGGACTACAACACAGTTTTACGCAAGGCGACTTGAACGAGCGACAAAGACGTTGGTCAGAATTGCTTAGTGAGTACGATTTCGAGATTACTTACATAAAAGGAACAATGAACAGAGTGACATATGCGTTGATTCAAAGACCATGCATCTTTTCAGTGATGCCTATTCAAACGAATCTACATGAAAATATTCTAAATTTATAGCACGACGATGACTGGTACAAAGAGGTCAAGTATTTTATTAGACAAAACACAATGATGGTACCAAAATTTGAACGATTTAATATGGACAATGACGAATTATTGAGATTTAAAGGTCGAATTTATGTACCTCCCAATGACGAGTTGAGGCGTTTGATCCTAAACAAGGCTGATAGAGCAGTGTACATGGCTCACCCAGGAGTCACGAAGATGAGCACAGACCTTAAACCCTTATTCTTCTGGAAGGGATGAAGGCAGAAATAGTCAACTACGTGGAAATATGTCTAGAATGTCAGTAGCTGAAGGCTGAACATAGACATCTGATAGGATTACTACATCTGCATGCTAATCCAAAATCGAAATGGGAGGTCATTTCGATGGATTTCATTGTTGGATTTCCATTGATGGCAAGGAGACACGACTTGATTTTTTTGGTAGTTGACACTCTGATGAAGAGTGTTCATTTTATTCTTGTGTGTATGACGTATCAGGCACCTGACATAGCTAGAGTTTTCATTAGTGAGAATGTGAGGCTTCATGGCGTGCCTAAGAGGATTATATATGATCGAGGATCGGTGTTTACTGAACGACTTTGGACTATTTTCTAGGAGGCCTTGGGAACCCAACTTAACCTTAGTACCACGTATCACCCAGAGACAGACGGGAAAACCGAAGGAACAAACCAAATCTTGGAGGACATGTTGTGAATGTACGTTATGAACCAACAGAAGCACTGGGAAGAATTCTTTCCACTGGTAGAATTTGCATATAACAACAATTATCAAAGAACCATTTAGATGGCGCCTTTCGATTTTATTTACGGGAGATTGTGTCTGACGCCTCTGAGTTGGGATTAGATTGAGGATAGGGTACTAGTGGGACTAGAAGAGAACTAAGAAATGGAAGATCAAATGAAAACTATAAGATGAAGGATCAAGGAAGCACATGATCAGAAGAAGAGTTATGACGATGCGCATTGCGTCAACCGTAGTTATGAAGTTGTCGATCAAGTATTCTTGTGGGTGAAACCGCATAAGAGTTCGATCAAGTTTGGATGGGGTGCTAAAATATCTCCTAGCTTCATGGGACCTTTCGAGTTTGTGGACAAAAAAAAGGGGCTTGTGGCCTATCGGCTAGCCTTGCTTGATTCTTTGAGGCATATGCATGATGTTTTTCACGTATCTATTTTGAGACATTATATTAGTGATTCTACACATGTTATTGACATGATTTCCTTGTAGGTATATAACAAGGGTGTGCTCATGGCTAATCCAATCTGCATCCTGGACCATTACATTCCAAACCAACGACATCGAAAAGAAGATCAGGCCAAGGTCCAGTGGGACAACTTTAGTCCGCACTCAACAACCTGGGAGGACACATATGATATGCGCCAGTAGTTTCCATTTTTGTTTGATTGATAGACTTATGATACTGTGATACACTTTATCTCGGAATTCATATATTGTGAAACTTCGGGACAAAGTTTAAACCAAGAGGGGGTGTATGTAACATCTCTCTCTTGTGCGCACTGGGCAAACTTATCCTTTGAGGACACTTTCTTGCAAGTGATCCGAGTTATTATACTATTGGTTGTTTTGATTATGATTATGAGATATTGTGGATTCGATGATATGTTATTTTGTTGTATTTAAATAGAGAGTTGTTATTGACTGGGTTCTATTGAGTGTGTAGGACTTGGGACATCAAGGATGCAGAGGCATCGATCAAACCCATTGCACTCCGGATCGAGTCAGGGAGTGGACTGTTGGGTTTGAATGTTGTTGATGTGACATATGTACATATGATTAGATATTACGATGACTGATTATTATTGCTAACATAATTTTTTGATGGATGCAGGCTGACGATAAATTTCTGACCAAACTCACATTTGGAGTATATGGGTCATGCAAGACAAACAAAGACTTTGAGGGAGAGGTGTGGCAACACCCCTGCCACAGCCTACTAGCACTCTCGTTGTGGCTCGAACTGTAGGTTAACGAATACCTAGTTCGAGAAGACCCATGATACCGTGAGGGAAGACTATGACAGTCGCTCACGATGATTCTAAGGGGTGCTCAATAAGGCATGGGACTTATTCCTTAGAGGCCCTTAGTCTACCACAAGATCACCTGGTGGAGTATTGACTCCAAGGGTTTGACGTCTACCAAATTCAGTGAAGAGGCGAGTGGCACCCTTGGAGCACGTAGTGCGTCTTGAATGACATGTCATGAAAAAAAAATGGAAAGAGGTGAGTGGCACCCTTGGAGCACGTAGTGCGTCCTAAAGGGCACGTCGTGATTTTCACTTGTAAGTGAATAAACCTAGTGCCTAGAAAACTATGCCTCCTTAGGACCTAGACGACCTTAAAATGAATGATGTGATAAGTAAGGTTTAAAAACAATTTTTTCCCTTAAAAATGTCACCCAACCTAGTGAATTTAAAACCTAGGTCTAAGTAGAACCTCTGAACAAAAATAATTAGACATATAACAAGAAGGGGCTAAAGAAATTCAAAATTTAATTATTAAAGTAAAAACTATTAAAAAGAAAATAGGGTAAATGGTTGTTTCTATCTACATTTGTTAAATTAATTTTTATTTAAAAAGAAAAGAGGATAAATGGTTATTTTATCTACACTTGCTAAATTGATATTTTTTAGTTAAAAAGGGAAAAGGGGGAAACTTAAAGAAAAGGGGAAACGGAAAGAAAAAAGATGAATGTCTAACTTAGTAAGGAATCTTGCCTTTGGAACTTTCTAATTATGTACTCAGCTAGGAATTAAGTAAGGATTAAGTCATTTAATCATTGTAAGGTAATTTTGGGACACCGAGGAGAGTTTTTAGGAATGCTCTTAGGTGGATGAGGAAAATAGGAACATTTAATTAATTAATAAAATTGATTTTTTGGTGCAACTAGGGGATCAAGTGACATGTGTACGCGAGAGGTTTTACGAAATTAATTAAATGAAAAATGAATTTAATGAGAATTTGGGAAACTAATTACTTGAAAACTCTATAAAAAGGATGGAGGAGGAGGATTATGGATCTCATCTTTTTGCATAACGTTACGTTGCTGAAATTCTATCTTGACTAAACTTTGTCTTGTGGGAGTTGGTATTCCCAATTCGAGTAACGAGTGGTAGCTCGACATTGCGAGGCAATCTGGGTGCTAACATTCTCTGGTATTGTTTGCATGGCCTCTTTGTGGCTCGACAGGCTTAGGAGGAAGAAGAGTACCCTTAACGTTGGCTGGGAGGTATTGGTGAGGCCACATCGGTTGGCAAGAAGGAGATGAACGGAGTGCGCATGGGACAACGACTTCAGAGCTTTCGTATTTGGCTATGGTATGCATGTGTATATTTGTATTAAATGGTAGTTTAATTATCGTTCCTGTGCCTTCAGTAGTTTAATTATTTGTTTTTATCATAACTTTGGGAAAAAGTTATTCAATAGTTTAATTTTTTGTTTTTATCATACCTTTCGGAAAAAGTTATCATTTTTTAACTAAAGTCAGATCCATTTGATGGTTGCACCAAATATGACTGTCTATTGCAGTGTAAGTACTCATGCAGAAGCCAGTGTCTCCTTCCACCTTTCCTTTCTGGTCGTACTGTAAATTATCATACATAAGATAACCTTTTTTTCACATTTTGCATTGCTCTGTTTGGCATCTTAGTCTATTCCACAAGCCATTGACATTTTGGAAAACAATTATTTTATGTAAAATCATCTCTTTATGTGGACATATATTAAAAATTCAAATATCTAAATGACTCGATTGGATAGTCTAATTTCAACCCTAAATCTAAATAAGGCACATATGCATTTCCATAACAGGCAAGTTAACATTTGAATTTAACACTGTACCTAATATTGCATTGATGTATTTCTATGACGGACAATTTTGCAGTCGAATTTGAACCCTGTACCCTAATATTGCGTTGATGTATTTCCATAGATGAAATTATAAAGATTCACAGGTGCTCTATAGTTGTTGTAGCCTTCTCGAAGGATGCATGTGAAAACCATGTGTAAATTTAACATTCGAAGATTCAATGGGTTGTACATCAGTTGTTGCATAACGAATGTTGTATAATGACAATTGTATAATGATTGCTCCTTAAACGACAGTTCTATATCGATTTCTTCTTAAACAAATGCTTCCATTACTTCTAGGATAAGATACCATGCAACGCTTTATTTAAGATTTCCTTCTAATAGTAATAAAGTGTAACAACAAATTGCGTGGACTATCAGAATGTTTACTTTACCCACATGATGTTTCAATCATTCAACCCACTAACTCATGATAATTTAATAACCTTCAATGAAAGTTCAATCATTTATACTACTTGAAAACTTGTTCCTTCTATATATATTCCTTATACATTCGTTGCTATCCTTAAATTAATTTAATTGATAATTATCCTTAAATTAATTAAATAATAATAGAAGTCTGTATTTTAACTTTAATAATATTAGTTTTTTTTTAAATTCGGTATGCATGCATGCGAACTTTCAACGTGGATTCTTATTCAGAAACTGTTATTTTAATGAGAAGTGTTAATTAAAAATTGCTAACTTAATGAGGAGGTGTGATTTAGAAATTTCTAATTTAATGAGGAAGTGTTATTTAGAATTTGATATTTTAAAGAAGAGTGTTATTTATAATTTTCTATTTTGATGGGAAAGCGTTATTTAATTCTATCCCTTTTTATGACAGGTAAATGTTATTTGAAGGTTGTTATGTATGTTAACTTTTGGATGAGGTAAGATACATTGGGATAGAATAGGTTCTTGATGGAAAGATGGTATTGATGTACGTCTAGATGGTTGCAATTTTTAACCCTGTCTTGAGTGTAGTTACATTGCGCAAGATTAATGGTTGAGGGTTCGTTAGTTTTTTTTTGCTAAATTTTTTAATAGTTAAACAGTTAATTGGTTACTTGCGCCTTGTGCCTTAAGTTGAATTGTAAAGGATGGTTGGTCATAGTTGTTACACCACATTTGATTTCCTCGTAGGAAAGCAAGAAATCCTTTGGTTAGGTGCGCAATTTAAATTTGAATGATGTCACCTTGCGTCTTGTTGACTTGTGATTAGGTTCTAGGGTATAGTCTTCATGTATTTATTGACTACTAGCGTATGGTATTGGGATTGGGTTAAAGGTGTAGTTTGTTACTATGCCATGGTTTTTGTCATTCCTATCGCCTTGTGATGACATGATTCCTGATGAGGGGTTCATTGTGCGCCTATTTGATAAATGAAAATGATAACTTGGCCGTAGTCTTATGCTTCACGATGGTGGTGTTTTTTTCATTGTTGACTATTTTCTGAATTACGTAAGTGGTGTTCATTGTCAAGTTGTGTTGATTAATTGTTGTCATTGTTACCTTCCTACTTAATAAAAAACAAAAAAAAATTTGCACTTGCTTTGCATCGCTTGTAGTCGTAACGATGCGGGTCTTTACATATGGTATCAGAACGAGTTCAACCCTGCGACTATGGATCACCATGCTTTCCACCGCAGTAAACCCTTGAGTAATAACCTAGCGCTAATTAAAACTTTAGCATGTCCATGTAGTGACATCGATTAGAGGATGCCACTGAGGTTCACAAAGTGGTGTCGTGGAAGGAGGTGTGACATCTTTAGAAGTGCCCATGCTCTTGGAGTCTAAACCCCCAAGGGGAAGGACAAGTCCCTTGGATGGATTTGATCATTGTAAGGGATGATGATGGCCTGACAAGGTCCTTCCAGGGAATGTCAAAGGCCTTGATTCACCATATTTATTGAGATGAGGCTAGGGCGCTTGTACCCCTGAGGGTCTATAGCGCACCCTAGCCAGTACTGTTAGCTTTCACCAAGAACTCGAGAGGGACAAGTTCTCAAGTCCATGAGTTTTTTGGATAGCTCAGTCGTTGAGTCATGGTTGGAGAGTATGGTGATGTTCTTTGCACTTGGCAACTACCTCCAACATGAAGGTCTGCATGGTAGTCTTTCAATTGAAGGGGAGCTCTCTTCTATGGTGGAAGATGCTCCTACCACAATTGAACATGGCATTCGAGGATGTGTCATGGGAATTGTTCAAGGAACAATTCTGAGAGAGGACCAAAGAATATGGATCACCTGGACCCACTACCATGGGATATGTGGGTAAGGCCCATCAAATTCATGCAACGATGAATAACCGCTAGGGAGAACACTAGTTGACTATGCTCAAGATGTTAGGTACCATCACTAACTAAACCCTTAGTATTTTGATAGATCCAGGTGCTACAGAGAGTTTCACTTTTGGTGCAATGCTAAAAAGAATTAAAGTAAGGGCATTCGAAGAGGATGTGTTTAGCTTGTAGAAATGGCTTAGGGAGCCAAATAGAAGGTTGGTGGGAAGGCTACAGGATGTAGCCTTAACCTGGGAGATTTTGTTACTAGGGCCAACCTGTATGTCACGATCTTAGGATCTTATGACATCATGAGCAACATGGAATGGTTGGAATCACATGAGGTGATACTCAATTGTAAGACAAAATAGTTGATCTTGGTCGATGATGAGGGATAGAGACATGTGATACTAGGTCAAAACTAGGGAGTTTCCCTAAGGTTAATCTCCTCCTTGCTTCTACAGAAGAACATGCATAAGGGATGTAAGATTTATGCGATCCTTGCATTAAATGAGAAGGGAGTAGTGGAAGGTCTAGAACACTTTCTGGTGGTGAGAGATTTTATAGATGTCTTCCCTAAGGAGTTACCTTGGATGTCGCCGAAGAGGGAGATGGAATTTACCATAGACCTAAGACCGGGGACTGAACCGATAGCAAGAATGACTTATCCTATGTCGACCCTGGAGTTACATGAGTTGAAAATTCAACTGAAGGATTTGATGGAACTAGGACTTATACGTCCAAGTGTGTCACCATGGGGTGCACTTGTTATTTTCATATGAAAGAAGGATGGGTCTTGGAGAATATGCATTGACTATCGTCAATTGAATAAGGAAACGATCAAGAATCAATATCCATTGCCAAGGATTGATGATATGTTTAATTAGATGAAAGGCTTGACTTGAGATCAGGGTATCACCAGTTACAGATCAAGGAGGATGACGTCCCTAAGACTACCTTTAAGACGAGGTTTGGACATTACGATTTTATTGTTCTATCGTTTGGGCTGATGAATGCCCGAGGTGCATTTTTTAGTTTGATGAACGGGGTGTTCCGTGAATACTTGGACAGGTTCGTTCAAGTATTCATTGATGATATTTTTATTTACTCTCGGACGATGGAGGAGCATGATGATCACTTGCTCTTGGTACTATGGTGTCTAAGAGAGAACAAATTGTATGGGAAATTGTCTAAATGCTCGTTTTATCAATCGAAGATTCACTACTTTGGGCATGTCATCTCCGATGAAGGTATCGCTATGGATCCAACAAAGGTCGAGGATATTATGGAATGGCCTATGCCAACGAATGTCCTGAAAGTGCCTAGCTTCATGGGTTTAGCAGGATACTATGGACAGTTCGTCGAGGGTTTTTTTGAAGATAGTGAGTCCGATCACGGAATTGTAGAAGAAGAACAAGAAGTTTGTTTGGACTGAGAAATGCACGGAATCATTTTGGAGGCTCAAGGAGCTTTTGAAAACAACAGTGATACTAAAGGTCCCAAACAGGGAAAAAAAATTCTTGATATGCACTCAATCATCCAAGGAAGGCTCAGGCAGAGTTTTGATGCAAGACGGTCGAGCGATCGCTTACATCTCCAGAAACTTGAGAAGGCATGAGGAGAACTTTGCAATGCACGATTTGGAGTTGTTAGCCATTGTTTATGCCTTGCGATTTTGGAGACACTACCTTATTTGATGAAAATTTGAACTAAAAATGGACCACTGTGGGCTACAACACATCTTTACGCAAGGCGACTTGAACGCACGACAATGACGTTGTTCGGAATTGCTTAGCGATTACGATTTTGAGATTACTTACATAAAAGGAACAATGAACAGAGTGGTAGATGCGTTGAGTCAGAGACCATGCATCTTTTCGGTGATGCCTCTTTAAACAAATCTATGTGAAAAGATTCTAACTTTACAACTCGACGATGAATGGTATAAAGAGGTCAAGGATTTTATTGGACAAAACACAATGATGGTACCAAAATTTTAAGGATTTACTATGGATAGCGACAAACTATTGAGATTTAAAGGTCGAATTTACGTATCGCCTAATGACAAGTTGAGGAGTTTGATTCTAAATGAGGCTCACAAAGAAATGTACATGTCTCACCCAAGAGTCACGAAGATAAGCGCAGACCTTAAAACCTTATTCTTTTGGAAGGGATGAAGGAAGACATAGTCAACTATGTGGAAAGATGTCTAGAATGTCAGTAGGTGAAGGCTGAACATAGACATTCAGCAAGATTTCTACATCCACATGCTATGCCGGAATCAAAATGGGAGGTCATTTCGATGGATTTAATTATTGGATTGCCACTGATGGCAAGGAGACACGACTCTATTTTTGTGGTAGTCGACACTCTGACAAAGAGTGCTCATTTTATTCCTATGCATACGACGTATCAAACACTTGACATAGCTAGAGTTTTCATCAGTGATATTGTGAGGCTTCATAGCATGCCTAAGAGGATGATATCTGATTGAGGATCGATGTTTACTCGATGATTTTAGACTAGTTTCTAAGAGTCCTTGGGAACACAACTTAACCTTAGTACCACATATCACTCGGAGACAGACGAGCAGACTGAACGAAAAAACCAAATATTGGATGACATGTTCCAAATGTACATTATGGACCAACAGAAGCATTGGGAAGAATTATTGCCACTGGTATAATTTTCATATAACAACAGTTATCAAAGCACCATTAAGATGGCGCCTTTTGAGTTTCTTTACGAGCGACTGTGTCGGACGCCTCTGAGTTGGGATTGTCTTGAGGATAGGGTCCTAGTGGGACTAGAAGCGATCCAAGAAATGGAAGATCAAATGCAAACTATAAGATGAAGAATCAAGTAAGCATAGGATCGACATAAGAGTTATGTTGATGCGCATCGCGTCGACCATAGTTATGAAGTTGGCGATCGAGTCTTCTTGCAGGTGAAACCGCATAAGAGTTTGATAAAGTTTGGACAGGGTTCTAAACTCTCTCCTAGGTTCGTGGGACCTTTCGAGTTTGTAGAAAAACAAAAAGGGGACTGTGGCCTATCGACTAGCCTTGCCTGATTCTTTGAGGCATACGCACGATGTTTTCATGTATCAGTTTTGAGACATTATATTAGTGATCCTACACATGTTATTGACATGATTTCCTTGCAGGTATCTGATGAGGGTGCACTCACGGCTGAGCCAATCCGCATCCTGGACCACCGCATTCAATAGCTACGATGTCGAACAATAGATAAGTTCAAGGTCCAGTAGGACAAATATAGTCCACACTCGATGAACTAGGAGGACACATATGATATGCGTCAACAGTTTCCATTTTTGTTTGATAGATAGACTTATGATACTATGACACACTTTATGTCAACATTTATATACTGTGAAACTTCGGGACAAAGTTTAAACCAAGAGGGGGTGTATGTAACATCCCTCTCTTACGTGCACTGAGCAACCTTATCCTTTGAGGAAACTTGCTTGCAAGTGCTTCGGGTTATTATACTATTGGTTGTTTTGATTATGATTATGAGATATTATGGATTCTATGATATATTATTTTTTTATATTACATAGACAGGTGCTATTGACTGGGTTCTCCTAAGTGTGAAGGATTTGGGACATCGAGGATGCAGAGGCATCGATGAAACCCCTTGGACTCTGGATCGATTCAGGGAGTGGACTGTTGGGTTTGAATGTTGTTGACGTGACATATGTACATATGATTAGATATTATGATGATTGATTATTATTTCTAACATGATTCATTGATGGATGGAGGCTGACGATAGCCTATTGACCAGACTCACATTTGGAGTAGAGGGGTCACGCAAGACAACTAGATACTTTGAGGGAGAGGTGTGGCAGCAGCCCTGCCACAACCTACTAGCACTCCCGTCGTCGCTCGAACTGTAGGTTAACGATTACCTAGTTTGAGAAGACCCACGATGTCGTAAGGGAAGTCTGTGACAATTTATCACGATGATTCTAAGGGGCGCGCAATAAGGTAGGGGGCTTATTCCTTAGAGGCCCTTAGTCTCCCACAAGATCACCTGGAGGAGTGTTGACTCCAGGGGTTTGACGTCTACCAAATTCAGTCAAGAGGAGAGTGGCACCCTTGGAGCACGTAGTGTGTCTTGAAGGGCACATCGCGCAAATAAAATGGAAAGATGCAAGTGGAACCCTTGGAGCATGTAGTGCATCCTAAAGGGCACGTTGTGATTTTAACTGGTAAGTGAATAAACCTAGTGCCTAGAAAACTATGCTTCCTTAGGACCTAGATGGCCTTAAAATGAATGATGTGATAAGTAAGTTTTAAAAACATTTTTTTTCCCTTAAAAATGTCGCCCAACCTAGTGAATTTAAAACCTAGGTCTAAGCAGAACCTTTGAACAAAAATAATTAGACATATAACAAGAAGGGGGTAAATAAATTCAAACTTTAATTATTAAAATAAAAATTATAATGAAGGATTAAATTTTTAAAAAGGGGTAATGGTTGTTTTATATACTTTTGCTAATTTAATTTTTAGTTAAAAATAAAAGAGGGTAAATGGTTGTTTTTATCTACATTTGCTAAATTAATTTTTAGTTAAAAAGAAAAGAGGGTAAATGGTTATTTTATCTACACTTGCTAAATCGATTTCTTTTAATTAAAAAGGAAAAAGGAGGAAACTTAAATGAAATAGGAAACTTAAAGGAAAAGGGAAACTTAAAGAAAAGGGGAAACGTAAAGAAAAAAGATGAATGCCTAACTTAGTAAGGAATATTTCCTTTGGAACTTTCCAATTATGAACTCAACTAGGAATTAAGTAAGGCTTAAGTCATTTAATAATTGTAAGGGAATTGTGGGACACCGAGGAGCGTTTTTAGGAATGGTCTTAGGTGGATGAGGGAAATAGGAACATTTAATTAATTAATAAAATTGATTTTTTGGTGCAACTAGGGGATCGAGCGACATGTGTATGCAGGAGGTTTTTCGAAATTAATTAAATGAAAAAGGAATTTAATGATAATTTGGGAAACTAATTACTTGGAAACTCTATAAAAAGGATGGAGGAGGAGGATTATGGATATCATCTTTTTGCGTAACGTTACGCTGCTAAAATTTTATCTTGACTGAACTTTCTCTTGTGGGAGTTGGGATACCCAACTTGGGTAATGAGTGGTAGCTCGACCTTGTGAGGCCATTTGGGTGTTAGCATTCTCTATTATTGTGTGTGTGGTCCCTTTGTTGCTCGAGGGGCTCAGGGGGAAGAAGAGTACCCCTAGTGTTGGCTAGGAGGTACCGGTGAAGTCACATTAGTCGACAAGCGGGGGCTGGACGGAGCGCGCGTGAGACAACAATTTCAAAGATTTCTCATTTGGCTACGGTATGCATGTGTATATTTGTATTGAATGATATTTTAATTATTGTTCCTACGCCTTCAATAATGTACTTTTACGGTGTTAAAGTTTATGTTTTATTCATCGTAACACTATCCAAAGATTTCAGTTTTATCTTCAACAATTTTTCTTGATGAGCCCAACATTTTATGATCAGAGAACTTAAAGTCATACCAGCCCTTTTCTCACTATATTTTGAATTGATTTCCCATGGCGATCCCAAACTCTGATTGCAATGATTATCTTTGTGTTGTTTTTATTGATTTAATATGAAGAAAAAATTTGTTTTTATTTTATGTCCCTTATCCCATAAGTTATTAGTTTATGCCCAAGCAGTTGGCCAGGAGCCTAATTGATTGTCTTCACTCTGGTGCTTAAGAATGATATTTAAAATCCCTTCTTTCCTATGCATGGATAATAAGTGAAGGATAAATTTTCGTCCAACTATTTATCCCTTACTTATATATACATTTTTCTTTTATGATTAGTCTTTGCACCTTATTGTGAATGACTATCTCTTTGTTTTGATTGATTATTCTTTGATTGATTGACCTCTAATATATACAGTTCCTTTATGAAAATCTATGCACCCTCTGCAAAATTTCTCCGCGATTCTCATTTTCTAGACAACATTTACTCCACAAATTTTCCTGGTGTTTTACTGTTACAGGTGCATCTTCCTATGGACAAGCAGATTCCCTCTTGGTATCTAGACCCCTAAAACCAAGACAGAAAGGGTGCTATCATTGGTCACTGACATCCTTTTAGATATAATTAAGCTAATTAATGAAGAGGAAGAAGAAAAGTGTACCTTTTTAGATGGCGTTTATCCTCGCAAAGTCCAAGTTGAGCTTCAATCCGAAGCTCCTCGATAGGTCCTATAGAACAAATAAAGATACAACAAGATTCTTATTCTACTGATATTATCTCAAATACAGATCTATCTACCGAAGACAAGTTCATGTGGAACAAACATAAACTTGAAAGAAACAAGCCAAGCATGTATGTATATTAATGAGAACAAATGAAGAGTACTTACAATCCTCTGATGAAGGTGAAACAGCTTCTTCCAGCTCTCCTTGTCCAACCCCTTTGCTCAAGTAATCTACATTGATTATGCTTCAATGGCATCTCACTTATGAGATCATAAGTTATGTGCTTCTCTATTTCTCTCTATGTACCTTTCACCATGAGAAAGCCTCCTTATATAAGCTTGGAGAGACCCAACCACTTGAGAGATCTTTGGGATAAGTTGAGGATTCCTCTCCTTCAGTTGTGGATCTTCCCTAATATCATTCCTTGAACTCATATTCGAATCCAACCAACCTCAGATATTGAGGGAATTCTTCCCTAATTTCCTCCAACAAACCAAATTTCGCCCAAAAAAGGCTAGCGCTCCCTCAAAAGGGACACAAAGCATTGGAACACTCCCATGGAAGAGGATACAGAGTGCCAGCGCTCCCTGACAGTAAGTAGAGGATCTCTCCTTTACAAATTTGACTTTTGAGTGGATTTTTCAGTGGAAAAAGGCTTGTACTCCTTGTCAATTGATTTCTCCTCTTCAAAACTAGTCTTTGAGGTGTCTTAAGTGTCCTTATGATGTCGTTAGAGGCATGACATAGGCAAGATGGAAGTATGATGTTTGCGACACTTGAAACACTCATGGTCAAGATGTGACACTTGCGGACAAGATGCAACACTTACAACACTTGTAATGATGACACTTGCGACACTATTGAAGTGAGTAATTTTGATGTGTAACAGATTGCCCCCCAAAGTGCGAAGTCAGAAGAAGATGATGACTGAAGTACTTTGTAGACTTTTTCGAGAAAGGGTATGGATGCAGAGAGGATAAAAAAAGCTGCACACAACCATCAAACAAATATTATGACATGTTTCAAACCCAAGGCAGGAATACCTATGCTTGAGTGATAAAGACTTTTTCAGGTATGGCTGCCATAGAATACACTATGGATCCATAATTATATTGACAAAAAGGTATAGCCACTGAACATACAACATGGATCTATACTTCCATGACATGAACTGATCGTAGCCACAAAAAATATACTGTGGATCTACGAGATGACAAGACATAGCCACAGACCAATACAAAGTGGATCTATGTGATAGTATATGTGTCAATATTCAAGAGAAACTTCATCACAACCTGGGTAAAGTATATATCATAGTGAATGACTCAACCCAGGGTCTTCGTACCAATCTTGATGTAGTACAAATATAACGATGTGAATAGATGTCCTGATGTTGAACATGGCATAAACCACTTGATTACTGGTCAATGATGTAAACCGTTAACAAGCGCGAGGGAAATCACCATTGATGTCAATGATTCCCAAGGTACCCTGGTACATTCCAATGAATGTGAATGGATGAGATAAAGTCAAATATCCGTTGAATCATCTGATCATATGTCAATGATATAAACTCACTGTCGGATGCGAGGAGGCATGCCATTGAGGCATGCAGGTCCCAAGGTACTAACTGGTTTCTAAGTCTAGTTCTCGGATGATGTGTTGAGGTCGACAGGAATAGACTCTTCGCAAGAGGGCCTTGACGTATCCCCCATCAATGATACAAAACTGACATGACAAAGATGTAATTGGTGGATCAAATGAACATGGACTGACATGGGTATTGAAACAAGATATTTGTGATGGCTGACTCTCGAGGCAGATACGTCCCTTGAACATTGAGGCATGACAACAGAATCTTTACATAGACCAAAATTTGATAATGCAATGGATACTGTGACTTTTACATAGGGTGACCCAAAGGAGTAAGGAAACTCAAAGGATTGGTTCAGTGCAGAGGTCCAGCAGATTGAAATGTGTGCAAAGATAAAATGTCCTGTTCAATGGTGATTGTAAGGTTATTAGCAAAGTTCTCAAAAACTTCTTGTATTGCTTCTTTCAATTTTTTCCCCCATCCAGATAGACGAGTACCTCTTTTTGATTTAATGAGGTCAAGGAGGGTAACACATGCTCGATATAACTCACCTTCGGTAAGTTCCTCTTCCTTTGTTTAACAAACTAGAAGAAGTAAGGGTTCGATCCCTTCAATGTATGATTGTTTTAATGAGTCCAAAGAAGGTAAACTCGGTTGTTTTTAATGTTTAGAGAGTCTGAAAAGAGCTTAAGGATGACTCTAGTGTTGTCCTTTTTCGTAATGTTAGTATCACGAGGCCGAAAAAGAGATAAATTATCACTCAAAAGACGCCCTTTCAAACCTTTTAATGAGTGGGAAAGGAAACCAGATCACTCAACAATATTTTCATGTTTAGAGAGTCTGAAAAGAACTTAAAGATGACTCCAGGGGGTTCCTTTTTCATATATCCATGCGAGCTCGAAAAAGAGATAAAAGGTTTCTCGGTTACATTCTCATGTTTTTACGAGTGCGAGAAAGAACAAAGATTAATCTCAGTATGCCCCTAGCTTGAAAAGATAGTGGCTTAACTCTAGAATGATCATAAAAAGGCTGGAGACATGCCCCCAAAGCTTCAATTCATTCACCAACTTTGAGGTTGTCACCAATTTCTGTACTAGATGGAGAAAAAGGATAAGGGTGGATGAAATGAAGGTTCAAATATGATAACTAATGAAATACTCGACTCGACATCTACGAGATCTGGTGAAAGACTCGAATTGACATGAAAGGTGACTATTTCATTTTTTAACGAGATTGACACAAGAAAATAACTATGCTCAAGGCTCTGGGTTCAATCCCCAGATTTCTGTTTCATTTTTTGAACAAGCTTGCTACAGAGAGGAAAACTATGCTCAAGACCTCTATTTCATTTTTTAATGAGATTGCCACAGAGAGGAAAAACTATGCTCATGGACTCTTCTTGATCATGGCTTCCAAGAGAATAATGCTCTGGAAGGACACCACGTCAAAGGAGAAAACTCAGTCATGGCTTCCAAGAGATCTTCACTGGATGGAAGAAGAATGCTCTGGAAGGAACACATGTCGAGGGGTAAGGAGATCAGGCTCTAATACCCCTACCAAAGAGATCACCATGTCAAATATCAGATATAAGTCATCAAAAGTTGAAGTCATGGGAGACAACGCCACATAATTGACCTGTGACAAAGGTGATACCGACTGCATATAAGACCCAGTTAGTGAGGTTATTGGGTTGATGGTCAAGTCAGGGCCAAAAAATGAAAGTTGATCAATAGTCACCATTCTTCCATCATCCAGGAAATATATCATACAAAAAAGAGTGGACACAATAGATTTCATGGCATAGACATAATCTCACCCAAGGAATAAATCAAAGTCCAAGGGGTCCTGGACTACCATAACATCAATAAAGACTGTTTTCCCTCCCAAAGTTATGGGAAACTAAGGAAGGACCCTAAAGGGTGACTGGTTCTTCTATTAAAAGCGAACAGAGTCTGGGTAACCGGCACAAGCTGAGGATAACCCAAATTTTTCCAAGCAATAGAGGATAGGATACTAATAGACAAACCTTCATCTATCAGTGTCTGAGGAATGACCCGACCACAAACTTTTACTGTAATCTTGAAAGGCATGTGAGAGGGAAGACGAGGTCTAGTTAGCACACCCCAATAAAAAAGGATGGACTCATTACTTGGAAGGGTTTTCGAAGGAGAAGGAGGAATGCCCCCTAGCATGGTAGATCCTATTTCAACGAGAAAAACGTGGGAAAAATCGGGTTTACTCTCTAGCGAGAGAGTAGGATCAATTGATGATAGGATCAAATCGATCACCTTGGCACTCTTCAAAGGAAGAGTGGGAATGACCGATGATGTAACCAGAGAAATCACTTTGGCACTCGTCAGAGGAAGAGTGGGATTGACCGATGATGTAATCGAAGCAACCACTTTGGCACTCGTCAGAGGAAGAGTGGGATTGAACGATGATGTAATCGAAGAAACCACTTTGGCACTCGTTAGAGGAGGATGGGGATCGATCGATGGTGGAATTAGATCGACCACTTTGACACTCTTTGGATGAAGGGTGGGACTGACCGATGAAGGAACTGGATCATTCACTTTAGCACTCGTCAGAGGAGGAGTGGGATTGACCGATAAAGTAACCGGAGCAACCAATTTGACATTTCTCAAAGGAGGAGTGGGATTGACTGATGGCGGAGTTGGGTCGACCACTTTGACACTCTTTGGATGAAGGGTGGGAGTGACCAATGATGGGACTGGATCAATCACTTGGATTTCACTTTCCAGACGAAAAGTGGGGCTGATCGATGATGGAACTGGATCAGCTACTTTGGTTAGTGGTTCAACCGAGGATGAAACTATATTGACCACCTGATCAATCAGATTGACTGGGGATGGAACTAGACTGACAAGTCCATCATCTAATGATGGGTTGGGAGAAATCTTACAATAACCTTTTGGAATTTGAAGTTTTTCCAAAAGAAGAAGCCTCATCCATACGAGGACAAAAGTGAGAATAATGATCACCTTTGCATAAAATGCAAGGGAACTTGACATTCATCTTCTTCTTACCAACCTTAAGGTCACTAGTTGATGGGGCATCACCAACATGACCAACAGGGGATGATGAGGTGGAGGACCATATTTCTAAGACCTTGAGAATACCAAGGAAATCCCTCAGAAAGTGGTCACCCTTACAAAGAATGCAAGGGAATTTGGGTTTCAAATTCTTCATTTTAATCTTATCGACCTCATCAACACTCCCAGTACTATTAACAATAGTTGGTTGCTTGGATCCAACATTTGATGTAGTTGGAGGCTTGGTCCCTTTTTGGTTCTTCTTCTTCTTCTCTTTCCATTTCTTCTTCTTCTTATCAATCTGGCTAATTGCTTGATAGCTTTCACTAGGAGAAGAAGGAGAAATGGAAGGAGACCTGACAGGCCAAGAAGGAGAAAGGTTGACATGAGGTTGATGTGCGGGCAGTGTGCTTACATCTGAAGCACCTACATTCGATATGACCAAAGTGGAAAACAACCATACCGGTAACCCAATTGTGAGACCTGGAAGGCTCAAAGTAGCAATGTAAAGAGGACCAACGTTTCCATAAGAAGGAAAAAAAAAAAGGGTTCCCCTGGCAAAGGGGTTCCTTCATTGGTCATTCCAGGAATCAACGCCATAAAAATAAAGCTCCAACCTAGATTCTGCTAGGGAGAAAAAACAACACACGCTAAAAATCTAGTAACCAAGCAAGAAAACAAAACCTTCTCACAATGAGCACACTAGTTGGTGATAAAATCCAACATCGCAGGAACAAAGTAAAAATGCACTGAGATAGAGCGGATGGAAAAGTTACATTGATAACCTTCTTAACGGACTTACACCCTGGTGCAAGCTGCCACACATAATCGTGGGTATACCCTCCAAGGATCCTGAGTGAGTCTGGCCAACGTCGATTCCAGGTACTGTGAAGACTTACCCTTCCACAGTCACCTTCTGTAAAGACCCTAAAGAGATAGGCCACTAAGGTTACCAACTACAACAATGATGCCTAGGGAAATAGTCAACAGTTCGATCCACGCGCAAGGGCAGGGTATCTAGCCTGAAATCAACTTGAAAGGATTCCACTCATCATTGTGGGTATATCTTCAAGCGACCCCCATAATATGCGCAATCTCTACACCAAGAACAACAAAGCAGGGTGAGTAACTCTGCTAGTCTCAATGCGACCTCATGATTGACCCTTGTGTGAGAAGGGTTTCCCAGGAAAAAATGCAGCAATTGGATTTCACCGCTCCCTAACACAAGATCCTATGTTTGTTTGCAGCTTTGGAAAGTTATCTTTCACACCTATTCCAAAGCCCTACAACTAATCTAATGTAGGTTTGCTACCAAAAAATGTAAAAAATGTCTAATCAATTTTTAGTTTAGCACTTGATTTTTTAAGGCTGTTGTTACTCAAAGGAAAATGGTGTGGACAATATGGTGTTTTGACCGAATCGAAAGTTATGCAAAGAGATGAAGATGCAATCTTTTCATTTCGATGAAAACTATGCTACGAGAAGGAGAAAACATTCATCATTTCAGATGCACAATGCCCCAAAATATCAAAAAACATGCAATTTCGCTACTTTAAAAGCAAGCATTCAAGGAAGACAATAAAATGCGAAGAAGAATCCAAGAAAAGATAGGGAGAATAGAGAAACCACTCAAAGCCTAATTTCTTGGGAAAATGACCTCAAAGGTAAAATGGAATGTTGCATAGATCTTTGAATCTCCTTACAAAAGTTTTCATTCAGTTAGATAAATGAGAAGAAAACAACAAGTTGACTCTAAATCAACAAATACAAAGAGTGACTTCTAGGTAAGGAAGAAAAATGTCAAAATTCCAAACAAAAGGTGATCAATTCTTAGAAATCAGAGTGTTGAAGGGAAAATCAAGGATGTATTGATATGATAAGACTCTGATCAAGTGCCAAAAGAAAAAATTAAACTTCAGATAATAAAACCCTAGAGGATTTTTCACAGAAAAGGGGCAGTGCTCTGGTGTAAGGGGCACCAGAGCATTCCAACGCTCTGTGTAAGACCTGTAGGGAGTTCCAGCTCTCTGGTAACAAGGGTAGGGGGCGCTGGTCTCTAAAAATTCATAAAAAATGCCCAGAAAGTCAAAGAATCAAGCAAACTCATTCAATCAATTTGAAGGTGATGAAATCAATAGCCAATCAATCAGATCTAAGAATCAAAGATAGTATGGAGAAGGTCAAGAAGTGGGAAAAGGGCCAAAACAATATCTAGGAAAGGAAACAAAAATTAGAGCTCCTCCCCGGTGGAGTCACCAATTTCTGTTACAGGTGAATCCTCCTACAGACAAGCGGATTCCCTCTTCGTATCTAGAACCCTAAAACCAATACAAAAAGGGTGCTATCAATGGCCACTGACATCCTTTTAGATCTAATTAAGGCATTGAATGAAGAGGAATAAGAAAAGAGTATCTTTTTAACTGGAGTTTGTCCTCGCAAATTCCAAGTTGAGCTTCAATCCCAAGCTCCTCGATAGGTCATGTAGAACAAACAAAGATACAACAAGATTCCTATTCTACTGAGATTATCTCAAATACAGATCTATCTACTGAAGACAAGTTCATGTGGAACAAACATAAACTTGAAAGAAATGGCCCAAGAATGTATGTATATTAATGAGAACAAATGAAGAGTACTTACAATCCTCTGATGAAGGTGCAACACCTTCTTCCAACTCTCCTTGTCCAACCCCTTTTCTCAAGTAATCTACATTGATTATGCTTCAATGACATCTCACTTATGAGATCATAAGTTAGGTGCTTCTCTATTTCTCTCTATGTACCTTTCACCATGAGAAAGCCTACTTATATAAGCTTGGAGAGACCCAACCACTTGAGAGATATTTGGGATAAGTTGAGGATTCCTCTCCTTCAGTTGTGGATATTCCCTAAGATCATGCCTTGAACTCATATTCAAATCCAACCAACCTCAAAGATTGAGGGGATTCTTCCCTGATTTCCTCCAACAAACCAAATTTTGCCCAAAAAAGGCTAGCGCTCCCTCAAAAGGGACACAGAGCATTGGAACACTCCCCTAGAAGAGGGTACATAGCACCAGCGATCCCTGACAGTAAGTAGGGGAGCGCTCCTTTCCAAATTTGACTTTTGAGTGGCTTTTTCAGTGGAAAAAGGCTTGTACTCCTTGTCAATTGATTTCTCCTCTTCAAAACTAGTCTTTGAGGTGTCTTAAGTGTCCTTATGATGTCGTTAGAGGCATGACATAGGAAATATGGAAGTATGATGTTTGCAACACTTGCGACACTCATGGTCAAGATGCGACACTTGTGGACAAGATGTGACACTTACAACACTATTGAAGTGAGTAATTTTGATGTGTAACATTTACACAACCTTTTCACCCTTTTTTTACACAACATTATGGTTTGGATTTTATTGTCCCTTAGTTATGGATATTATTTTTATTTACACAGCTATATCATATTTAACTCTGCGTTATCATTTTTGGACATATATTTAAAGACACGCTATAAATTCTATCAATTGTTAAGACATCTATTTCATTTAATAGATAGTAATATTACTGTGGACTTCAATATCACTGTTAAACCACAATTTATTATATAGACAACATTATTATGGTAGAAAGCATTGTAGCTGTTAAGACAACAATTTCATTTAATAGATAGTAATATTACTGTATACTTCAATATCATTGTTAATCCACAATTTATTATTTAGACAACCTTATTATTGTAGACAACGATATACTCTTTATATTCATTATATTCCGCTGTTATATTCTTTATATTTCCAATGATTATCATTTGAATAGATAAATTATTGTAGACATCGATATATTCTTTATATTGTAGACAACGATATGTTATTTATAATGTAGACAACAATATGATTATAGACATCGATTTTTTTTTAGAGACAACAATTTTTTTTTAATAGAATTAGCAAAGAACAAATAGAAATTTGACTTGGGATGGAGTCTATTGAATCCAAGATGAAACCTTTGTCTAGTGCTCCTCTCTCCCAAACTACTCGGAGGAAATGAGCATACATGATAATAGGTTATTTGTTTTTATCATAACTTTGGGCAAAAGTTATCATGTTTTAACTAAAGTCTAAGCCATTTGATGGTTGCATCAAATATGATTTCTATTGCAGTGTAAGTACTCACACAGAAGCCAGTGTATCCTTCCACATTTCCTTGCTTGTCATAGTGTAAATACTCATAGATAAGCCAACCTTTTTTTCACATTTTGCGTTGCTCTGTTTGGCATCTTAGTCTGTTCCACAAGCCAT
This sequence comes from Picea sitchensis, assembly GCA_010110895.2. Taxonomy (NCBI): domain Eukaryota; kingdom Viridiplantae; phylum Streptophyta; class Pinopsida; order Pinales; family Pinaceae; genus Picea; species Picea sitchensis. The sequence continues at coordinate 54,267 of SNQJ01S0001336.1, forward strand.
TGACATTTTGGAAAATAAATTTTGTATGTGATATCCCCTCTTTATGTGGACGAATATTAAAAATTCAAGGATCTAAATGACTCCATTGGATAGTCTAATTTCGACCCTATATCCAAATATTGCACAGATTCATTTCCATAACAGGCAAGTTAACATTCGAATTTAACATTGTACCCAAGATTGTATTGATGTATTTCTATGATGGACAATTTTGCAGTCAAATTTGAACCTTGTACCCTAATATTGTGTTGCGTTGATGTATTTCCATAGTTGCAATTACAAAGATTTGAAGGTGCTCTATAGTTGTTGTATCGTTCTTTAAGGATGCATGTGAAAACCATGTGTAAATTTAACATTCAAATATTCAGTGGGATGCACATCGGTTGTTTCATAACGAACGTTGTATATTGACAATTGTATAACGATTTCTCCTTAAACGACAACTGTATATCGATTTCTCCTTAAACGAATGATGTCACTACTTCCATGATAAGATAATGTGCAATGCTTTATTTAATCTGTCCTTCTAATAGTAGTAAAGTGTAACAACAAATTGTGTGGACTGTCAGAATGTTTACTTTACCCACAAGATGTTTCAATCATTCAACCCATTGATTCATGATAATTTAATAACCTTCAATGAATGTTCAATCATTTATACTACTTAAAATCTTGTTCCTTCTATATATATTCCTTATATATTCATTGCCATCCTTAAATTAATTTAATGAAAAGTTATCCTTAAATTAATTAAATAATAATCAAAATTTGTATTTTAACTTTAATAATCTTAGTTTTTTTTTTTAAATTCAGTAGGTATGCATGCGGAATTTCAACGTCGATTGTTATTTAGAAACTGTTATTTTAATGAGAAGTGTTAATTATAAATTGCTAACTTAATGAGGGGGTCATTACAAAAGAATAAATTTAGGGTATGGATGAACTTTAAATGAGAAAAAAAGAGGGGTTAAAAAAAGGCGAACGAAGGTAAACAATTTTTTTTTGGAGAAATAAGGAAATAGCCTTCACAAATTTTCTTTGATTGATTTTTAATAGATTCAACAAGTAATCTAGGGTAAACACATGGATCGGTTCTTGTTTGAAAGAACTGTGAATTTTGGTCTCTAAGGCTGAAATCCTTCCTACAAATCCAAGAATATTGAGAACTAGTGGAGAATGGCTTCTCAGAGCTTGATCAAGCAAATTTGCAGGCCATGACTAATGGCCAAAGAAATCAACTTGAAAAATTGAGGAAAAATAAGAACAAGGCCAAGTTTTGGATTCAAAGGTCAGTGGATGACTCAATTTTTCCCAAGATAATAAGAGAATATAATGCAATGAAATCTTAGGATAGCCTAGAATTAGCATATCAAGGTAATGACAAAGTGAAGGTTGTGAAGCTTCAAACCCTAAGTAGAGATTTTGAAATCTTGAAGATGAACAAGGAAAAGATCATTAACCAGTTCATGACAAGAGTTATGGGAGTTGTGAATCAACTTAGTATTCATGGAGACAATATTGAAGACTAAAAAATTGTTTAAAAAATTATCATAAACATACCTAAGAAATTTGAAATGGTTTTTATTGCCATAGAAGAGTCCAAAGATCTATCTAAACCAATAGTCAAAGAATTAATGGGTTCTCTTTCATCCCATGAATCAAGGAATCAACATGGAAGAGGAATCCTTAGAACATGCCTTCAAGGCTCAAGCATTCATTAGTAGAGTTAGAGGAAAAAGAAAAGAGGCAGAGGTCAAAGAGGAAGAGGTAGCCATCAAGCATAAGGAACAAAAACACTTGAATAGACAAAACAATCAAATCAGCCTAAATATCTCAGAATCAAAGGGGGAGAGATAAAATATGGATAGACAAATCTAAATTCCAATGTTACTACTATGGAAAATATGGTTACTATGAAAGTGAATGCAGAAATAAACAATCATATTTGAATAAGGGTAGAGCTAATATCTCCAACACCGAATAAGGGACATTTGAGAGAGTGTTCATTTCATGTCAAATAACTAAAGAATATCACAACAAGGATCTTTGGTTGTTGGACAATGGATGCAACAATCACATGACAGGTAACAAAAGGTTGTTTTCTAGCATTGATAGTTCTATTCAATCTGAAATTACTTTAGGATATGATTATCATGTAAAGGCCTTAGGAAAAGGTGTTGTGTCAATATTAACCAAGGAAAATGAGAAGACAAACAATAATCTTGATGTCTTCTATGTACCCAATCTTAGACATAATCTAATAATTATAGGAGACTTGAGTCAAAATGGTTATGATATCAGATTCAAGGATTCCACGTGCACTATTTTAGATAAGCCACCTAGTAGAAGACTTGTTGCAAAGTTTCATATGACCAAGAATATAATGTTGCCATTGAATCTAAGAAGTGTAAACTTGTCACAATCATAAGCACAAAATGTCTCAAGAACAAATGATATTTGGTTGTGGTGCCTACCATTTAGGAGTCCTAGTCTCTTGCAAAAACAATTAATGGTTAAGGGACTACCTATATTGAGTAAAAAAACTAATGAAAGTTTCATTCTTGGAAATCATCAAAGAGACGGTTTCCCAACAACCTCCTACAGATCTAAAGTTCATCTAGAACTAGTTCACACATATCTATGTGGACCCATGCAAACATAGTCCATTGGTGGAAGTTTTTATTTTCTTACATTCATTGATGATTTTAGCAGGAAAGTTTGTGTATATTTCCTCAAGAAAAAATATGATACTTTCACAAAGTTCAAAGAATATAAAGTTGTAGCAGAAAAACATAGTGGCAAATATGTCAAAGTACTCAGGTCATATGTAGGAGGAGAGTATGACTTAAAGTAGTTTGCATTTTTTTGAAGACAATAGGTAATTAAAAGGTAGTTCACCAATATATATGTTCCACAATAGAATGGAGTGGCTAGAATAAAGAATCATACCATCATGAACATGGAAAGGAGCATGATCAACAATACAAATTTGTGTAATGATTTTTGGGATGAAGATGTTGCTTGTTTATTCTACATACTAAACAAATCTCCAAAAAAAAGTGTGAAGGATAAATTTCCTCAAGAAGCTTGGAGTGGCATGAAGTCAAGTGTCTCTCACATGAAAATATTTGGTTGTATATTCTATGCACATTCCCCACAAGAGCTAAGAAGGAAACTTGACATCAAGAGTGAAAAGTGCATTTTCATTGGGTACAACGAACAATCCAAATCCTATAGACTATATAATCTAGTCACCAATAAATTTATGGTGAGAAGAGATGTAAAGTTTTTGGATGAAAAATCTTGGAGTGACCATGAAAATGAAACAATGGACAACCAAATCCATTACTCCAAATAGATGAACATGTGGAAATCTTAGGACAACAAGTACCTCCACCAATTTTTCCAAGGTTAGTGCAAAGACAAGAAGAACATATTGAAAATAGTTCGTATTCTAGCAGTGAGTGAGTAGCTTCTATGAAAAATAAAAAAACAAGGATCTTGAGGGAAATATATGAGAAGTTGGATGACATGGATCAACAAGCTCATTTTTCCTTATTATCCTATCAACCTACTTATTTTGAAGAGGCACTGAAAGAAGAACATTGGGTATAGGCCATGAATAATGAGATTGAATCTATTGAAAGGAATGAGACATGGAATCTTATTTATCACCCAACAGATAAAACCATCATTGGTTTTACAAGAGTTTACAAGACAAAATTGAATGAGAAAGGTGAGGCTAGTTCCCAAAGGGTTTTCTCAACAACTCGATATTGACTATGGTGAAAAATTTGTTCCAATAGAAAGATTGGACACTATTATAGTCCCGTGATATCCATTGTATCCTAGAACAAATGGCCAATTTACCAAATGGATGTGAAGTTATCATTTTTGAATGGAAATTGAGAAGAAGAGGTGTATGTATATCAACCATAAGGATTTGAAGTAAAAGGCCAAGAGTACAGAGTGTACAAGATAAATAAATCTTTATATGACTTGAAGCAAGATCCAATATCTTGGTACAATCGAATTGACTCTTATTTTCTCAACATTGGGTTCAACAGGTGCAATAATGAGTGCACTCTTCATACCAAATCAAATCAACAAGGTAAAATTCTTATATTTTTTCTTTATGTTGATGATATAATATATACTAGTAATTTGATGCTATATGTTTTCAAAGATTCTATTAAAACATACTTTGAGATGACAGACCTTGGTCTCATTAAGTACTTTTTTGGAATTGAAGATAAGAAATCTTCTCAAGGAATTTTCAGATGTCAATAAAAGTATGCTACTGATATTGTAAATAGGTTCATGATGGAAAAATGAAAACTAATAGAAACACCTATTGCAACAGGAACAATAATGAGCAAGCAGGATGATCAAACAATAATTGATTCAACATTGTATAAGAGTATTATAGGAAACCTCATGTACCTTACTACAACTAGACTTGATGTTTTTTATGTAATTAGTTTTATTTCCAGATTTATGGAGTATTCCAAGGACTCTCATTGGAATGTTGGAAAAATAATTTTAAGATATATTGCAGGTACAAATGATTGTGGATTGTGGTACACAACTTCTAAAGACAACATACTTACAAGATACACATTAATGACTTTGATGGTAGCATTGATGATAGGAAAAATGTCGCATGATATGCTTTTCATTTAGGCACAAATTTGATATCATGGGCTTCTAAGAAGCAACCCATTCTCTCAATATCTTCTGTAGAAGAATAATATGTATCTTCTACTACAATAGCATCCCATGTAGTTTGGCTAAAAAGACTCTTGAAATATCTTGCACATGTGGAGAAGGAGCCAACTTCTATTTTCTATGACAATGGTTTAACAATTGCATTGTCCAAAAACCATGTGTTTCATTGAAAAAACAAATGCATTGACACTCAGTATCACTTCATTCATGAGCTTGTCAACAATGGTGACATTTCTCTTCAATTTTTTGGATCTAGAGATAAGCTAGCAAATATATTCACCAAATCATTACGAAGAATTGTTTTTTAGTTTCAGAGACAACACTTAGGCATTTTCAGTGATGAAGAATGTAACAATTGAGATTAAGGGACAATGTTAAAGCATATAATCTCTCTTGTTTATGAAGTATGCATAGATTAGTTAGTTGGATGATTAGTTTGTTTTGTCTTTTTTCTATTTATGGAAATTTTCTAGCTAGTTATTAGTTTTGACCGTATCAAACCTCTAGGATTGTTAAATCTCTATTTTAGAGAATCTATATAATATTGAGAAGGGTGAGCCACACCCCATAATGTTTCCAGTACTTTTACTCATATTTGTCTCTGCATATCAAATTAACACTTATAATATTTACTAATATCCAAGGTCATGCTCATTATTGATGTGATATTTAAATGAAACAAAGATAAGCATCATATATGTTAAGGTCATATTTAGAATGATTATAACAAAATTATACACTATTATGAACAAAAACAAGTCCTTTAATATCATGAGAACTAGAATGATTATAACAACATTATACACTATTATGAATAAAACAAGTCCTTTAATATCATGATAAGTTCTTACCATAAATCCAAAGTGAAACTAATCTTTTTTTTTTTTTTTTTNTCTTCTTGTATGAATTATTAAATTTATCACACATTTCCTTACACCAATCACATTGTCCCATATTAAACAATTATTTAGGTGTACTTATAAAACACCCAATGTTTTTTTACTTTATCTAGCTTAACACATGAAAATATTTTATTGAGGTTAAAATCTATGTGTATGAAAAACATTCAACATTGAGGTTAAAAGATATATATTAAACAATTATTGAGGTGTACTTATAAAACATCCAATGTTTTTTGAGTTTATCTAGATTAACACATGAAAATATTTTATTGAAGTTAAAATATGTGTATGAAAAACATTCAACATTGAGGTTAAAATATGTGTATTTTAGTAGAGTATTGATTTATTGAGTTTGAGGTGTACTTATAAAACATCCAATGTTTTTTGAGTTTATCTAGATTAACACATGAAAATATTTTATTGAAGTTAAAATATGTGTATGAAAAACATTCAACATTGAGGTTAAAATATGTGTATTTTAGTAGAGTATTGATTTATTGAGTTTGTTGTTATCTTAACGATGAATTTGACACTGTGATTTTGAGAGACATTAGTTTTTGACTATTTTCCTAGAAGAATTTTTGTTTATCATATTAAGGCTTATAATGATTCTATTCATTAGGCTTATAATACTTTTAAAGAAGAAGAATACAGAGGAGGAGGAGGAAGATTTTAGTAGAGTATTGATTTATTGAGTTTGTTTTTATCTTAACGAGGAATTTCAGGAGGAATTTGACACTTTGATTTTGAGAGACATTAGTTTTTGACTATTTTCCTACAAGAATTTTTGTTTATGATATTAAGTCTTATAATGATTCTATTCATATTGGAAGGTTTTTATATATAAATTATTAAGGCTTATAATACTTTTAAATAAGAAGAAGAAGAAGAAGAAGTGTGTGATACCACCTTGTTTGTGGGACAGGGGACCCCCTTCATGCAACGATTTGACTATATAATTGAATGAATTATTTCTCACCCCATAAATTAATATTTGTTTATGAGAATCAACATTTCTTGACAGTCTGCAACCACATTGTCATTGTGTGAAATGTTAGATGAGATATTGTTACTTCATTTGAGGACCACTTGTTATGGCATATTGATTTTAATACATATAAAATTTATGTTTTTTTCAATCAACATTTTATATTTCTTATTGCAGGCCAAATCCTCTATCTTTCGTTAAAGAATAAAATTGTAAAGAAACCTAGAATTGAAGTTTGTTTTTTAATTGTAACTTGTGAATTTCTAATTGTTGTAATGCATTAGTCTTTTTTCCAATACTTATTTTCCTCTAAAAAAAAATTATTATGATTAATGTGTATTTTGATCTATAGATATGAACAACATATTAATTGCAAATTCCCTAGCTAATATTAAATCCAATAATCTAAATTTTTAATTCATTCTTATAAATCATCCCAATTTGTCTACAATTGGGATTACTATAGCTTAAGCAATTTAAGACATCACTACCATAGTATTGCATATTTTAACCTTTTACAATTAATTACTGCAAACAGATTCTGAATAAAATAAAAAATATACAATGACACACATACACATTACACAAAGATTTTTACCCTGGAAACCCAAACTGGGAAAACCAACAACCTGTTTAGAGCCACACCTCTAATATTGTATTCATAATATTCATTGTTTACAATAAAATATACGTATAGGATCCCATGGCATACAAAACCTTAATCCATTGACCCGAATTGATCATCAACCCTAATTCCTTAACCAAAATTAGAAACCTATCGGAAAAGAACTATGTGTCGAAAAAATGCCAAAAGTGGACACAAAAAATGGACCAAATTTTTTTTCTCGAGGGATCCCACCCTAGAACCCCCGTAAAACTTCCGAATGGGGGCTGCTAAGCACCCCCCAGTCCCCCTTTTCTCCCACATTAGTGTACAATATAAGGGATCAATTTTTCAAAGAATATAACACATACCCAACATTCTCCCACTACTTGATTTCTTTGCATACAAGGGGTTACATGATTACATAGTAAAAAATGTAGGAATGAAAGGCCCATATATCCTCTACACCAAGAAAACTTCTCAGTGATCACAAATTTTGTTAATAAATATGCAAGATTCTCTAAAGTGTCCACCTTCATCAACAAAACCTTCTTGTCTTCAACCATGTCTCTCATAAAGTGATATTGAACATCAATATACTTTGTCTTTGAAAGATAAGTCAGGTTCTTCGCTAGGATGATTGCACTCTGACGGTCATAATATATCATTACAAATAGTTGTACCAACCTAATACCTGAACAAAATCTATGTAACCATATTGATTCCTTGCTTCCATGAGTGGCTTCCATGTATTCAACTTATGTAGTTGAGAGTGCCACTACAGACTGTCTTTTTCTCATCCAACTGATTACTCCTCCAAATAGGTTAAAACCATACCCCCTTGTATATATTCTATGATCCATACGTCTATCCCAATATGAATCCACAAATCCATGTATTTGCAACAGTTTGTTGAATCGTGGTCTTCCTTGTTAGCATAATCCATAACTAGTAGTGCCACACAAATACCTCAAAAACCTATTTATTGTTGTCCAATTCTCCTTCCCTAGTTTTGACATATACCTACCCAAAACTCCCATTGAATGTGCAATGTCCGGTCTAGTACATATTGTTGCATGGATCAAACTACCAACCACACTCACATATGGAACACATGACATGTCCTCTTCCTCTTCCCGTGTCTTGGGACACTGATCGACAAATAACTTTACACATATACGAATAAGAACCTTGGTCGGTTTGCATTCCTTCATATTAAACCTATGCAATATTGTCTCGACACATTTCCTATGATTTAACCATATTTTCCTGTTTGTGTGATCTCTTTTAATTTCCATGCTAAAAATGAAATTTGCAACACTAATATCCTTCATGAAAAATTTAGAGCAAAATTGATTTTTCACATCCTGGATAATCTCCTTGTTGTTTCGTATCAACAAAATACCATCCACATACAAGACCAAATAAATAACATGATCACCAATTAATTTGAAATACACACAGTGATCTTCTTTCCTCATTGTGAAGCCAAGTCCCAACATATAAGTATCAAATTTTTGATACCACATCCTTGGTGATTGCTTTAACCCATACATAGAATTTTCCATCTTGCATACTAACTCCTTCTTTCCCTTTGCATCAAATCCTTCCGGTTTCTTCATGTTATTTATTCTTCTAGACCCCAATGTAGGAATGTTGTCTTCAAATCCATATGTTCTACTTTAAAATCAAACCCAACAACAACAGATAAAAGAAATCTAATAGAAGTTAACTTTGTAACAAGAGAAAAAATCTCACCAAAGTCAATTCCCTCAACCTGGGAATAACCTTTTGCTACTAACCAAGCTTTTTGTTTCTCCACTTTTCCTTCTACATTCAACTTATTTTTAAACACACATTTTATACCAATGATATTTCTTATAGTAGAAAAAAAATAGATCCCAAACCTCATTGTTTTCCAAGGATGCCATTTCTTCAACCATGGCCTTTTTCCAGGTTTTTCCATCCTCTGAATCCACTTCCTCCCTAATAGTTGAAGGATCATCATCAATGATAGACAAAGAAAAAATTGAACGGAAATTAGGTGGACTATACCTTTCTGGTTTTCTTCTTTTCTGAACCGATCTCCTCAATATTGGAGTGTGAGGATCTTCTTCTTATGATTCATGTTCTTCTGTAGAGTCTGATTCATCGTCCTTTAACTCAAACTCTATTTTATCTTGTTCTTCCTTCCTCGATAGGACTTCTTGTTTGACAAAATCTTTGATTTCTCTAAATACCACATCTTGTCTATACACTACCTTCTTAGTTTCTAGGTTCCAAAGTTATAACCTTTCACACTATCTTTATACCCAATAAATACAGTTTTCATCCTTTTGATCTAGATTAATCCTATTTTCCTTTGGAATGTGAACATAGGCCCCGGGTTGGATTACTGAGGGGGGGGGGTGAATCAATAATAGAGATTATTAATCCTTTTAACCACAATATGTAGGTTTTATTTATCTTTACGATCAATATACCATTATCATTCAATAAGTGTAGAGTAAATAAACCATGAACAATGAACAATCATACACATACATAGTACACTAATATTTTTACATGGAAACTCAATGTGGGAGAAAACCATGGAATGATATTTCTTATATGTCTTTAATAATTACATTAATTGGAAGCACCAACTTTGTTTGTTCTCCAGCTACAACTGGAAGGATACTCCGACCCCCTATATTTTCAGGCTACAACCCGAGGTAAGTTCCAACTCCCTAATTCTATGGATACAACCAAAAGGAGGCTACAACCCCTTATGTTCTTAGGATACGACACGAAGGTGGCTACAACCATGTATCCTTGCCCTGTCTTTCCACCATGAAATATAAGTCAAATGATGAAACCATTGCCACACTGTCACTGTGAGATATACCATTACAAACATGTAACAATCTATGCCAACAACCTGCAACCAATGTGTACCAATATCATGTGATAAACAAGTACCTGTAACCTTATCGTACCAACAAAAACCCAATAGGTATGTGACCTATCTATGCTGCATCTCGCATATTTATGTGACATGTTTGTACTGGAACCTACATATGTACGTGACTTGTCTATAGTGCAGCCTGCTTATGCCTTCTGAAAACTAGGGTTTTTTACTTTCCTGAAAAACTATGACCCTTTGTTGCCTTTGTCACATAAACCTGCAACCATACACTATATACAAACTATAGTTTTTCCTTATGCATACATATCCTTTAACAAAATTCATTTATGGCTCTCTAGTCATGTGCCATACATATGTATACAATCATGATCAAGTGTGATAACCCTCACATGGACTAGACAAAAAATCCTTACTATTATTCAATCTCAACCTATATCACCAACTTCACATCCACTTCATAACAAAAAACCTCAACCATGTACTAAGAAAAATCCTTAACCATATTCAAGAAATACAAGATGTGCCTCAACACTAACAAAATTTACCAATGATAAATATCAAATACACCAACACTGTAGTAGTGTAGATCTGACTTATACAGTAAGTTCCATAATTTCAATAGCCTCCCTAGGGAAAATCCTCAAACCCCCATAAACATTTCTCATGTAGAAAAAAAATACAACTACACATAGAAATATGACATACTGTTTGAACCTATAGATAGATCCGTTGTGCTTGATAACTATAGACCTTCCCGGGAGCTTGCTTTTAGACTCTAGAGACCTAACATTTTCATCTCCTCAAGTTTTTATGTATTTTCCCACATGTATGCACTCTGTTGTACTACCATCCCGCATATGTATGCACCCTTCTCCACTGCAGCCCACATACACCCAAAAAGCTATGGTTTTTTCAGTATTTTCTTAGAGGTCATGTATGTTCTCAGAGGTCAAGTTACTAATGTCCTTGTTTGTTTTTCCCTAATTTTTAACCTAGTTACCAAGCTCATGGTCATTATAGTAATATCAAAACCAAATGGCCTTGAGGTTTTACAAACTCGTAATGGTATAACAGAGAAATTCTTTTGCAGGATGAATTATGAGCAAACAATTATGAATTTGACAAAACCGTTAAAAACCCATATCCCGAATGGGGTAATTTACTTTCCATGCAGGTCGTTTCTTTAGAAACAAAGCTATTTAAGAGATATTCCTCACTTTATAAAGTGCCATTTCTCAGAAATTATTTGGTGGTTGAGGTAAAGGTTCGGTACATTTTTTTATAAAATCCCCCACCTTTTCTCATAGGTTCTGGCCATTTCTCAGGTATTTGGCCTCATTTTAATGGATACATTCATCAAAATGAGACCCTCATTTATCTACCATATGCACATAGAGGAAAAGGGTAACTCGGGTAGATATTTAGATTGTTGGTTTCAGACAGAAAAAATATGCATTTGTAGTCTCTTATCTAGGCCATAAGATCCATGAACTAGAGAATGATTATCAAAGACATTTTTGTTAAATAAATCCCATGACAATGATCACCAGGATTGTAAAAGAAATTTAGATCTTGGAAGTTATGGTGGCTTCCAGTTCTGGGCTGAGAGATATCATTCAGTTGTTCTATGCCTCCAGATGTGTTCGAACCAAGTACAGAGACATAATAGTGATATGAAGAGGGAGAAACAAAAATTAATGAGTAAAAATAATTAAATTCTTCTCATGAAAATAAAAGATAAAAAAGTATCAGAATATCATTGTTTAAAAAATCTACCAAGGTTAATATTATCATCAATTTTGATTTGCGAGGATTTTTTATTTCAAATGCTTGATTTCTGGTAATTCAAAGTTAATTTTATGATTAGTAATTTTCTTGTTTTGATTCTGTTTGAATTTATCAAAATTATTTAAACATGCTACAAAATCATATATTCTGTAGTTTGTCTTAAATTAGTTAACTAGATTTTAATAATAATTTTTCTTTTTTCTTTTTCTAGGGACAACAAACAGTTCAGCAGGTGTACAACAGATCAATGTGCAAAGGTTAAAGGAACAAGGTAATAGTTGGGAATACAACAAACTTGTAATTTCATTTTTGAGAAACAGTTTCAAGAATATTTGGATGATGTAACTATTTTTTATAGTTGTCACAAAAGACCTATATTTTTGGTTATTTTTTAGTAAATATTTTATTAAAATAGATCCGTGTCTATCTTGTATGGTATGATAAATAGACCATGAATTTAGTTTAAATAGTAGTTCTTTTCCAGGAACAAAAGGAAATTCCTCTTGGACCATATGATGGACTTATTTTTTTGAAAGTATATGAGATACAATTTACTCTTTGGCTTTCGTCCTCTGTAGATTGTGCAATGTTTTCATTGTTTCTCATGTAATTTATAGATGTGAAATTTTATTTGTATCGAACTAGATTTAGTCTGTTTTGCATATAACCTTTTATGTTATGTTTTTCTCTACATGGTTCATTATATTTTGGTTCTGTCGATATCTGTGACTGTTTACCTATCCAAGCATTTTGAGTTTACATCTAATGTTAGGGAGCTGGTAATACCATTTACTGAGAGTTGGAATTTCTTTCATTTCCAGTTATTGGACATTCTAAAGTCACATGATATAAAATCATTTGTCTTTCTTTCATCATAAACTTGTTCCGTAATATAAAAGACTTCTTTGAATTTTTTTAGGAAGTATCATTCTTGCTTTTTTCATAGATTTATACTTGACACAGGTTAAGTTGAGCTTATACAAATACGGAGAGACAAATCTAGCTTAGTATTGTTGATCAACGTAAGGTTAGTTAATTTATTATTTATTTAATTTGTTTATTTGCAAATGAATAATAATTGCATTATTTTAACGTTAAATGCTTTGTCCATTATCATTATATCATTCACAATCTTATTCACTCATTGTTTATTAGTTTGTCAGTTATAGTACTAGAATAGTTTTGTTTATTTTTAATCTTGTTTAAATCCATTAGTTTAAAACAATTATTNATTAATGTGTTGATTGATAGAATTGTACCTTTAGTTAGTTCATATCTTTTAGTTATTTTTAGAATACTAGATGGATAACAAATCCATTAAACCCGTCAGGGTAGATTATTCCAAACGGCTTGGGTTAAATAGACAACCCTAGACCAAATATTCACTTCTCATTGACGGTGTGTCATAAATGCCCATCAACAAATGGTGCTAGAAGGAGGGATGAGGTAAATTTAATGATAAAATGTTTTACCCCTCAGCTTGTCATAATTATAGATTCATAAATTTTTCTTCTGTGTCATCTTGAAATGCATTAGAAGGAAGGCCATACTGACAAGCTGGCCTTGCAGGATTCTTTGTTTCGAACGTATTTAATTTCCCATGGCTCCCCAAATCACTGTGTTGGAACATTCTTTCCACTATATGATATTCCCAACAAGACAGTCTCTTGCTTGTCCAATCTCACCTTTGATGGTGGGGGAATGTATCTGCAAAAGACCATCTTAACAAGTTTTGGTGTAAATGCATCAAGCATGATATTCTGATTTAAAGGTTTTATGCAGATTGTTTTTTTTTAGTTTCAGGGTCAGATTAAACATTGGTTTGAGTCTTTTCCAACATATCACATTATTGATTGGTTTCAATTTGTGGAGGAATTTTTAGATGCTTTTGAAATCTATGATTACAATCGATTATGTGAAGAATTTCAGTATCTACTAATTAATGTCGATTCATCTCCAGAGGTGTTTTTAACAAGCATCCATCACGTTCTCCGTAAATTTCATCTTGATGAAATGTCATTTGTAGTAAATCTCCTCTCTGATGTTTTCGCCCATTTCATCCAACCATTTTCAATCAGGAATGATGAATCAATTACAAATCCTATCACTCAATTTCGAGAAGAATTTTTTTTGCGGGATGAGAGGAATCCATCTGAAAATATTGAATAAGAAAGGGAGGTATAATCTATTGAAAAGGTTCTTACTGACAATAAAACTGGTTGTTCCTATGAATCATTGTATAGTCAGTCCTCGACTATCGTAGAAGAATATTTTATGTTGGCCCAAGGTGATTGTCCATATTATTCTAACTCTTTCTCTAATCAGTACTTAAATTTAGTTATTGAAGAACACTTAGGTGATGAAAATTATATTAAGCATTCTAACATTCCAATGAAACTGATTAGAGATATAAATCTACAATTTGAAGAAGAAACCTTAAACCTTCATCCAAAAATCATACCTTATCCACAGGAAAGATTAGATGTTTGTCATGAATGTTTTGAATTGTCTATCATATAGGAGACAAATTTATATGATCGTATTATGTTGAAGGATTTATCACCAAAACAAAGTGAAAGTATTAAGGAAAGAGAAGAGGAATGTTTTGAGAATACCATTGTTAAATATCATAGCTCAAGAGAATCTTTTCATGTGCTCATTCCTAATTCCTTTTACTCTTTATATCCTGACCTCTTCTTAAATTCTGGTGGACATGATACTTTAGCCACAATATCTTACTCTTTTCCATCACAATTATATCTTTTTGATATGCCAAGATTTGGTGAAATTAATTTTGAACATAACATTTATGAAGTCAGATTTGATGCTCTTTCACTTTCATCACTCACATGGAAAAAATATATGTTGCAAGATGATTTTACACGATTTATTTTTGAAAAAGACAATGCACTCATTCTTATGGAGATCAAATATTCTACATTGCATATTCATTCTTTTGTTATGATCCATCTCATAATTCTTTGGTTATGATGCATATTCATATTCATTCAAATATTCTAATTTTAATGATTATGCTTCACGTTTTGAAATGATCAATCTCATCAAAGGAAGTGTTCAAACCAATAATCTAATTGATGTCATGAATCCTCTTATGATGTGTTCCCCATTGACATATCTAGTTCATCGAAGTCATAGTTTGGATCCTAATTTTTATGACAGGATCTTAGAATGGCTTGAAGATTCATATCTAAAAAATCTTCATAATAAAGATAAAGTTGTGCTTGCTTTATTTCTACCTAAATATCAAGGAAGCAAACATGACATGATTTTTTTAGATCCTCCATGTGAAGAAATTGATGAACACTTTGTTGGATTACTGAAAGGGGGGTTGAATTAGTAATAGAGCAATAATTATCCTTTTTCTCCAAAAATCCAAGTGTTATATCAATGTATCATTATCATCCAATAGTTACAAAGTAAATAAAAAAAGAGAAAATGAGCAATCACACACATACACATTACACCAGTGTTTTTACGTGGAAACCCAAAGTGGGAGAAAACCACGAAATGCTTTTTCTTATATGTCTTGAAGAATTACATTCATTGGAAGCACCAACTTCCTTTGTTTTCTATTATATCATTCACAGCACCAACTTCCTTTGTTTTCTAGCAAGAATCGGAAGGAGGCTCAACCCCCTAGTTTCTTAGGCTACAACCTCAAAGAATCTCCAACTTCCCACTTCTCTGGCTACAACCAGAAGGAGGCTACAACCCCCTAAGTTCTCCGGCTACAACCAGAAGGTGGCTACAACCACCTATCATTTCCCCATCCAACTTCCCTGAAATATAAATTCCAAATGTAGACAACCTGTCACTGTCACTGAATCAACCACTACCACTGTCAACCTGTCACTGTCAACCTATACCAATAACATGTAACAACTTGTACCAATCAACATGCACCAAACAACCTGTACCAATAACCTAAACCAACATGTACCATGCATCAACCTTGACTCATCACGATGTACCAACATCATCAACTATACACCTCATATATGTGCCAACTCATCAACTATAGACCTCATGTATGTGCCAACTCATCAACTACTTGTCTCAACCATGTACCCAACATGTACCTCAACCATATACCAAATACTTACACCAATATAACCATCAAAAGTTATCTAACAATTCATCACTCTATCCATAAACCAAATACCATAAACCCTTACATCAAACCATGTGCCACAACCTCACTTTTATGTAGCCTGAAGCTAAACCAACAACTTCAGCAACACATCACAACCAAAATACCAATACCCATATGCCAAATACCAACAACAAAATACCAATTGTATCCCTATACAAATCTGATATATGCAACAATATTGAACATCCAATACCATCTCAAGAGATAAACCCTAGCTCACAAAACATACCTAAAACAAGATGTGCCATATCTCTCATAAATAGACCCCAACCATGTTGTTGCTGCGATTTTTCTGCCGCACGTTTTCTGTCGCAATTTTTCTGCCGCATTTTTTCTGCTACGATTTTTCTGCCACGATTTTTCTGTCGCACTTTTTCTGTCACTATTTTTCTGTCGCATTTTTTCTACCGCACTTTTTCTGCCGCACTTTTCCTACCGCACATTTTCTACCGCACTTTTCTTGTTGCACTTTTCCTGCCGCACTTTTTCTCTATCAATAATACCTACCCAAATAACCTTTCACAAAAATAGATATTCAATGATATTCAAGTGTGATTAAATGAGAGAGCCTTGCCTCTTATTTATACTTTCATGTAGCATCACACTTTCCTTATTTTAGGGAGTTCTCCATTTACTTTATTATTTAAAAAAATTCTTTTGCAAACACTTGACTTTTGGGGGCTTCTATATGACTCCTGAGGGTTCTTCAATTGCATATGGCCATAAGTCTCTAATCGTGAGGATTTATGTGATGTTCCACATACCACCGGAAATGGCATGAAAAACACTATCCATATAGGATAGTTTCACTGACAAATTCACTGACCTTCATCTCATTATTCCATAATTAAGCATGGGTTCTCTAACCATACTTCTAGGATAACCCAATCTACAAAGCGTCTTCCCGTGAGGGCTTTCACCATAAGGGGACCACTTTGGAGTTCATCCATTTGTACTTATTATTAACCATGACAAGACAATAATGAGTCATTTTTATATCAAACAAACTTTGTTCCATTACCCAAACCTTTGTGCTCTAGGGATTTCTTTAAGGTTTGACATGAATGAAAACCAACCTTAATCAACAATCTCCCCCTTTGGCATTGATGAAAACACTCTGATGCAATACTGAAATCATATCACTCATGCTCCCACTAGAACCATGCCTCTGTCCTCTACATATCTGTGACCATTGTTTCCAGTAGAACCATGTCATTGTCCTCTGCATCTGATAAACCTCTCCCCTTTTGTCATCAATGGCAAAAGTATCTTTCCATCTAGGGCTTCTCCCCCTGACTTAATTGTCCTCTTTATGGTTCTTCCTCATGTACATCTAAGACATATAATATAAGCATTCAAAAGCATTCATTTTGGAGTATAAATAACTACGAGTCTCTGGCGAAGATACTCAAAGGCTTCCCGTGGAAGTGGTTTTGTAAAGATGTCTACCACTTGTTCTTTTGAGCCCACATACTCAACCCTGATATTCTTTTCTGCAACCTGTTCCCATAGAAAGTGATACTTGATTGGAATTTGCTTTGTCTTGGAGTGCATCACCGGGTTCTTTGAGATACATATGGTGCTTGTATTATCACAATAGATTGGAATGGGCTCATCATACTGAACCTGTATATATGTCAGAGTTTGTTTCATCCAAAGAACCTGTGTACAACATGTTTCTTCTACAATATACTCTGCCTCAGATGTAGATAAAGATACTTATGATTGTTTCTTTCTTAGCCTTAATACTAAACACTCACCTAAGTAGAACGTTGCTCCACTGGTGCTTCTTCGATAATCAATACAACCTGTCCAATCTGCATCTGTGTAGGAAATAAGTGATAGATCCTTTCCTTTGGGATACCATAATCCAAACTCTTATGTTCCTTTGAGATATCTAAAAATCCTCTTCACCGCTAATACATGTGATTCCTTTGGTGCTTCCTGAAACCATTCCACCTATCCAACTGTCTGCATTACATCTAGTTTAGATGTTGTCACATATAGTAGGCTACCAATCATTGACCTGTATTTCCTCTGATCTGTAGACTTTGAATCATCATATTTTCTTAACTTGCAACTAGTTTTCATGGGACTGATAATTGGTTTGCAATCTTCCATTCCGAACCTCTTTAGAATTTCTCTTATATACTTGGTTTGAGAAATAAAAATTCCTTGGTGGAGTTGACGTATCTGAAGTCCCAAAAAGAAGGATAGTTCTACAAGTAGTGCCATTTCAAATTCATTATTCATATCCTTTGCAAATTTCTGGCTTAACCTATCATCATCACTACCAAAAATAATATCATCAACATAAACTTCAATTAATAAAATAATATCTTGACTTACCTTGATGTAGAGGTTGTTGTCTGCACTTCCTTTTCTAAACCTTGCATGTTGTAGATATTTATCTAGTCTATATTACCATGCTCTAGGAGTCTATTTTAGACCATACAAGGCCTTCTTTAATTTACACACATAATCTACATTCTCTGACAACTGAAATCCTTCTGGTTTTTCAATGTAGACTTTTTCTTCAATTTCCCCATTCAAAAAAAAATATTTTACGTCCATTTGATACACTTTAATATTTTTGGAGCATGCATAAGCTAAAAGAAATCGGATTGCTTCCATTCTAGCAACTGGGGAAAATGTCTCTTCAAAGTTGTTTCCTTCAACTTGTGCATATCCTTTACATACCAATCTATCTTTGTTCCTTGTAACCTGTCCATATTCATTCAATTTATTCTTGTTTACCCACTTTGTGCCGATCACATTCTTATCCTTTAGTCTTGGAACCAATTCTCAAGTATCATTTTTCTCTATTTGATCAAATTCTCCATCCATGGCCTTATTAAAAAATTCATCCTTGTTGGCCTCTTCAAAACAGGTTGGTTCAATCATAGATGAAAATGTTAGGTGCATTTGTTCTGGTGAACGTATTCTTCTTCTAGTCTCAACTCCTGCATCTTTGTTTCCGATAATCTGATCTAAAGGATGATTATTCTGTACTTGTTTGTTAGGTGTCTTTGGAGGCACTTGGTGAACTTGTTATTTTTCTTCTGTCGGATCATCTTCATCTTCCCCTTCTAATTCATTTTCATCTTCTACTTATTCTTCATAAATTTGTTCCATTGATTCATTTTCTTCTTCCTTTAATTCTTGTCTACCTGTTTCATCAATTGTTACATTGATGCTTTCCACAACTTTGTTCAATCTCAGGTTGTAACACTTGTATGCTTTCCTTGTACTTGAATAACCAACAAGTACTCATTTATCCACACGAGATTCAAAATTTCTCATTCTTTCATCTTCTCTTTTGATGTAGCATTTTCTCCCAAAAACTCTGAAGTGCTTCACATTTGTTGGTCTTCCTTTCCATAGCTCATAGGGAGTTTTGCCAATATTGTTTCTGAGAATTACGATTTTTTGAATGTGAATTGTTGTATGCACTGCCTGTGTCCAAAAAATATCTGTCAATTTGGAATCAATTAGCATTGTTGAAGCCATTTTCTGTACTGTCCTATTCTTTCTTTCAACAACTCCATTCTGTTAAGGTGTCCTAGCAATGAAGAATTGCATTTTTATTCCATGACTACTGCAGTAGTCCATAAATTCCTTTGAAGTGAAATCTCCTCCATTATCATATCTCAAGGATTTGATTTTTCAATCCATTTCATATTCAACCATTTCCTTGTAGATATTGAAGTTTTCAAAAGCTTCTGACTTATTATTGAGAAAGCAAACTGTAGTGATTTTTGTATAATCTTCAACTAATAACATAAAGTATTTCTCACCTTTCAAACCCTTTTGTTGTATTTGTTCCAACTAGATCAATATGCACAATTTCTAGTGGTCTTGTCCTTGAATATACCTTTGATTTGAATTTGGTCTTTGTTTGCTTTCCTTGTTGACAATTCTTGCATAAAGTGTTGGTTGCTTTTGTAATCTGGGGCATTTCTCTGACTGCTTCTCTTTTGCTAACTTTTACAAGGTTATCAAAATGTATGTGACCCATTCTTCTATTTCATATCCAACTTTCATATTCCTTTCCTAGACAACACTTTTCATTTCCAATTTCACTTAACACATATATGTTGCTTGAATTTCTCGTAGCTGTAGCAATCAATTTTCTTGAACCTTCTTTTCTTATCTCGCACTTTTGTGAATCAAAAGTAACCTTATGACCTTGGTCACACATTTGAATCACACTTAGAAGATTATGTTTCATATTTTCTACTAGTAGAACATTTTCTGCCTTTGTATTCTTGTTCCCAATTCTGATTGTGCCTTTTCCAATAGTTTTCTATTTATGATATATACTCCCGACGAGGTTGCCTTAGTATCATGCCTGTATTTACCCATTACTATTGGATGGGATTAAAGTACTTGAGTGGGTTAAATGACATCCCTGTCGATGATATAAATGATTGCTGGAAGCAGTGGCTCTGTCAACAGTATTGAAGTCAGTTTTATAAACATCGTTACTCTTTGATCAAAACACACTTTTAGACTATAATCCTCTGTAAAAGAATTTATTCTTCTTTTCTAATTATAATCGTGATAATATTTTATAAATCTGAGCTAATCTTAATATTGTGTGATCTGAAAGGGAATTTGTTTCAAACCAACCTAAAAACCATCTACAAGTCTTGTTCATTTTTTTCCTGAGATGAAATCTTGACAAGTTAGAGATAATTGCTTCATCCAATGAGTCGCCATTTGTTGGTTTTCCAACTTGCACCTTGTTTTGTATTTCTATTAAAAAACATACTATCATCTTTTAGTCACAACCAAGCAAGTGTTTTCGTCAGATTGATAGTTATTTATGTAAATATTTTTTTGATTGACTTTGTATAAAGGATTGATCCTTGCATTTCATTTAAAATGTGTTATGATCTTTTATTTAATTTCATGACTATTAAGCATGAAATTAAGGATTCTCCTTAGGTATGCTTTGATGGATTTTTTTTCCATTTCACTTTAATGTATTATTCTTAACCTCTCACGATAATTATCTATTATGCATGATTGAATTTAAATAAGGTCCATAATTCGTGGCAAAACTTACATTCTCCCTAAACTCAATCTTCATTCGAAAGGAACTTTTAAACTATATGAATGCTATGTTTATATTAAATGAAAAATCTATGTCATTACAACCATTGTCAAAACACAATGAACAATTCCTAGAATCCTTGCTCAAACATAATGAAAGGAGGATACTATGTTCTAAAAAAACAATTTCACCTTTTTTTCATCCTTTCCCATGAACTAAGATATGATTACCCTAATCCTTTCTTTGCCCAAAACCAGAATTATGTGGTTCATGTCAATCCTTGAAGAAAACATGGGTCATTTGTTTTCACACTCCTCTGTCCTTCAACATGTAAGAAATCTTGAAGTTCATCAATGATTTAAGTGGCAGTCTGGTTCACATCATATTCTATTCCTCAAAATTCTAAGTTTTGGTTGTTGAAATGAGGTATTCTTATCTGCCCTCATTTGATTATAATGACTTTGTTGTGTCATGAGTCATGTATGTTCTCAGAGGTCAAGTTACTCATGTCCTTGTTTGTTTTTCCCTAATTGTTAATGAAGCTCATGGTCACTATAGTAAGATTAGAATCAAATGGCCTTGAGGCTTTACAAACCCGTAATTGTATAATAGAGACATGATTTGGTGGGATACATTATGAGAAAACGGTTATGATTTTGACAAAACCGTTAAAAAACCATGTCAATAATGGGGTCATTTATTGTCCACGTGGGCCGTTTCTTCAAAAACAAAGAGATTTCAAAGATATTCCCCACTTTATAAAGAGAAATTTCTCAGAAATTATATGGTGGTTGGGGTAAAGCTTCAGTACATTTTTTTGTAAAATTCCCCACCTTTTCTCACAGGTTTTGACCAGTTATCATGTATTTTGACTCGGTTTAATGGATACATTCATCAAAATGAAACCCTCATCTATATACCATATGCACATAAAATAAAAGGGCAACTCGGGTAGATATTTAGATTGTTGGTTTCAGACAGAAAAAATATGCATTTGTAGTCTCTTATCTAGGCCATAAGATCCATGAACTAGAGAACCATTATCAAAGACACTTCCATTAAATAAATCCCCTGACAATGATCATCAGGATTGTAAAAGAAATTTAGATCTTGGAAGTTATGGTGGATGCCATTTCTGGGCTGAGAGATATCATTCGGTTGTTTTATGTCTCCATATGTGCTCAAACCATGTACAGAGACAAAATAGTGATCTAAATAGGGAGAAAAATAAATTATTGAGTAAAAAGAATCAAATTATTCTCATGAAAATAAAGGATCAAAAAGTCTCAGAATATCATTGTTTAAAAATCTACCAAGGTTAATATTATCATTGATTCTGATTTGCAAGGATTTTTGGTTTCAAATGGTTGATTTCTGGTAATTCAAAGTCAATTTTCTGATTAGTAATTTTCTTGTTTTGATTCTGTTTGACTTCATCAATTTTTTTAGACATGCTACAGAATCATAGATTCTGTAGTTTGTCTTAAATTAGGTAACTAGATTTTAATAATATTTTTTCTTTTTTCTTTTTCCGGGGATAGAAAACGGTTCATGAGGTGTACAACATATCAGTGTCCAAAGGTTAAAGGAACAAGTTAATAGTTGGGAATGCAACAAATTTGTAATTTCGTTTTTGAGAAACAGTTTCAAGAATATTTGGATGATGTAACTATTTTGGATAGTTGTCACAACAGACCTATCTTTTTGGTTATTTTTTATTAAATATTTTATTAAAATAGACCTGTCTCTATCTTGTATGATATGAGAAACAAACCATGAATTTAGTTTAAATAGTAGTGCTTGCCCAGGAACAAAACAAAATTCCTCTTGGACCATATGATGGAATTATTTTTTTGAAAGTATATGAGATACAGTTTACTCTTTAGCTTTCATCCTGTGTAGACTGTGCAATGTTTTCATTGTTTCTCATGTAATTTATAGATGTGAAATTTTATTTGTATCGAACTAGATTTAGTCTTTTCTGCATATAACCTTTCATTTTATGTTTTTCTTTACGTGGTTCATTATATTTTGGTTTTGTCGATATATGTGATTGTTCACCTATCCAAGCATTTTGAGTTTACATCTAATGTTAGGTAGCTGGTACTACCATTTACTAAGAGTTGGAATTTCTTTCATTTTCAGTTGTTGGGCATTCTAAAGTCACATGATATAAAATCATTTGTCTTTCTGTCATCATAAACTTGTTCCGAAATATAAAAGAATTCTTTGAATTTTTACAAGAAGTATCATTCTTGCTTTTGTCATAAATTTATACTTGACAATGGTTAAGTGGAGCTTATACAAATACAGAGAAACAAATCTAGCTTAGTATTGTTGACCAACGTAAGGTTAGTTAATTTATTATTTATTTAATTTGTTGATTTGCAAATGAATAATGATTGCATTATTTTAACGTTAAATGCTTTGTCCATTATCGTTATATCATTCACAATATTATTCACTCATTGTTTATTAGTTTCTCAGTTATAGTACTAGAATAGTTTTGTTTATTTTTAATCTTGTTTAAATCCATTAGTTTAAAACAATTATTTTCCACAAGGCTTTGATTAAACCTTGTAATTGTATATATATATATATATATATATATATATATATATATATATAT
The DNA here is from genome assembly GCA_010110895.2 of Picea sitchensis. Classification (NCBI taxonomy): domain Eukaryota; kingdom Viridiplantae; phylum Streptophyta; class Pinopsida; order Pinales; family Pinaceae; genus Picea; species Picea sitchensis. The sequence goes on from SNQJ01S0001336.1 coordinate 78,047, forward strand.
ATATATATATATATATATATATATATATATAATGTATACATATATTGTTAGTTAAAATTGTAATTAGTAATGGAGTTGATAGAATTGTATATTTAGTTAGTTCACATCTTTCAAAAATTTTTAGGATCTTAGTTGGCTAACTAAGCCATTAAATCCATCAGGGTATATTATTCCAAACGGATTGGGTTAAATAAACAACCCCAAACAAGATCTTCCCTTCTCGTTGACGAAGTGTCATAAGCATGCGTCAATAAGTCCATAACAAATTCTTGAGTTTACCAAAATTTTACTCGAACTTGCTTCAAGGGTTGACATCAATGAGAGGCAACCCAATTAATCAGCAAGCCTCCCCCCTTTGGCGGTAGTGGAAATGGTCGATGCAATAGTGGAAGTCATGTTATAATTCTCCCCACAGCGACCATCGCTCCCAAAGCTTATTCCTCTGTTCTCTCCAATAATCTAAATCTCTATCTTGTCAGTGAATCTCTCCCTATTTGACATCATTAGAAAATGCAACTTCTTGTCAGGGCTTCTCCCCTGGACTGAAATGTCCTTGGGGTTGCTCCCAGTTGAAATATTCTTAGAGCTTCTTCCCCAAAATGGTGTCTCCTCTTTTTGGTGATTCCTCATGTAAATACAAGACATATAAGATAAGAATTCAAAATCATTAATTTTGGAGTAGAAATTACTTCTAGTCTCTGCCGAAGATACTCAAAGGCTTCCTTGGAAAATTTTGTAAAGATATCTACAAACTGTTCTTTTGTTCCCACATATTCAACTCTAATATTCTTCTCTGCTACATGTTCCCACTTAGAAAGTGATACTTTATTGGGATATTAGCCGTCTTAGTGTGATCTTTGGATTCTTTGAGATTTTGATGGCACTTGTATTACCACCTTATATGGAATGGGCTCATCATACTCAACTTTGTCCGATTTTTGTTTCATCCATAGACACAGTGTGTATGTTTTTGTTGCAATATATTCTGCTTCATCTGTAGAAAATGATACTCGAGATTGTTTCTTATTAGTTAAGATACCAAACACTCACCCAAACTCGTTTTCTACTTGTACTTCTTTGGTCATCAATTCAACATGCCCAATATGCATCTATGTAGGCAATAAGTGATAGATCCTTTCCTTTTGGACCACCATAATCCAAACTCTTTCCTACCCTTGAGATATTTGAATATCCTCTTTCTTTGCTAGAACATGAGTTCCTTTGGTGTTGCTTGAAATCGTTACACCTTTCCAACTTCTGAAGATACCAAACACTCACCCAAGTAGAACTTTGCACCACTTGTACTTCTTTGGTCATCAATTCAACATGCCCAATATGCATCTATGTAGGCAATAAGTGATAGATCCTTTCCTTTTGGATACCATAATCCAAACTCTTTCCTACCCTTGAGATATTTGAATATCCTCTTTACTGCTAGAACATGTGATTCCTTTGGTGTTGCTTGAAATCGTGCCACCTGTCCAACTACCCGCATTACATATGATTTGGATGCTATCACATAAATTAATATGTCAATCATTGACATGTATTGCCTCTGATCTATAGACTTTGAATCATCATCTTTTCTTAACTTGTAACTATTTTTCATAGGAGTATTGAATGATTTGCAATCTTCCATTCCAAACCTCTTTAGCATTTCTTTGATATACTTTGTTTGAGAAATAAAAATTCCTTAGTTTCTTTGACATATCTGAATACCTAGAAAGAAGGATAGTTCTCCAAGTAATGAGATTTCAAATTCATTCTTCATATCCTTTGCAAATTTATGGCTCAACCTGTCATCATCACTTCCAAAAATAATATCATCAACATAAAATTCAATTAATAAAATACTATCTTGAATTACCTTGATGTATAGGTTGTGGTCTTCATTTCCTTTTATGAACCCTTGTTGCTGTAGATATTTGTCCAGTATAGAATACCATGCTTTGGGGGCATGTTTTAGATCATACAAGGACTTCTTCAATTTGCAAACATAATATTCATTCTATGAAAACGAAAATACTTTAAGTTTCTCAATGTAAACTTATTATTCTAGTTCCCCATTCAAAAAGGCTAATTTCATGTCCATCTAATACACTTTAATATTCTTGGTGCATGCATAAGTGAGCATCAATCTGATTGCTTCCATTCTGGAAACTGGGGAAAACATCTCTTCAAAGTCAATACCTTCAACATGTGTGTATCCTTGACATACCAATATAGCTTTGTTCCTATTAACCTATTCATCTTCATTCAATTTACTTCTGAAGACCCAATTTGTGTCGATCACATTATTGTACCTTGGTCTTGGAACCAATTCCAAAGTGTTATTCTTCTCTATCCGATCCAAATTTTCATCCATGGCCTTTATCCAGAATTCAACCTTGTTGGCTTATTCAAAGCTATTTGGTTCAATTGAGGATAAGAGTGCTAGGTGTAGTTGTTATGGTGAACAAATTCTTCTTCTAGTCTCAACTCTTGCATATTTGTTTCCAATAATCTGATCTGAGGGATGATTATTCTATATTAGTTTGCTAGGTGTATTTGGAGGTACTTGTTGTTCTTTATCTTCAAATTCTATTTTATCTTCTTCATCTTCCCCTTTTCCTACTTCGCCATCCTTTGCTTCCTATTCATAAACATGTTCCACTGACTCCTTTTATTCTTCCTTTATTTTTCGTCTACTTGTCTCATCAAACGTTACATTGATGTTTTCCACAACTTTGTTGAGCCTTAGATTGAAACATTTGTATGCTTTCCTTGTACTCGAGTACCGAACAAGTATGCCTTTTTCCACACGAGAATAAAACTTTACCGTTATTCCATCTTATCTTTTGATGTAGCATTTGCTTCCAAAAACTTTGAAGTGCTTCACATTCACTAGTGTTCCTTTCCATAGCTCATAGGGAGTTTTATCACTATTATTTTTTAGCATTACTTTGTTTTGAATGTGAACTGTTGTATGCAATGCATGTGTCCAAAACACATCTGTCAGCTTAGAATCCATTAACATTGTTCGAGCCATTTCATGTACTATCATGTTCTTCCTTTCGACAACTCCATTCTGTTGAGGTGTCCTAGGAATGAAGAATTGCCTTTTTATTCCATGATTTCTACGGAAATCCATAAATTCGTTTGAAGTAAGCTCTCCTCCATTATTAGATATCAAACATTTTATTTTTGAATCCATTTCATTTTCAACCATTCCTTGTATACCTTGAAGTTTTCAAATGCTTTTGATTTCTTCCTGAGAAAAAAAAATGCAGTCATCCTTATATAATCATAAATCAATAACATCAAATATTGCTCACTTTTTAAGCCCTTTTCTCTAGTTGGTCCAACTAGATTAGTATGCATAATTTCCAGCGGTCTTGTTGAGGAGTATTATTTTGATTTGAAATTGGTCTTTGTTTTCTTCCTTTTTGACAATGCTTGCATAATGTGTTGGTGTTATTGCCCTAAATTTCTCTAGATATGCATACCTAGCCTTTGGCCCTCTTACTTGCATTTTTTTCCAAGCCATCACTGAGTTTCTCTTCTAAAAAACCCATTTTTTGAAGATGCATGCGCCATGCACCAATAATGCTCACATACATACACTTGTTGCACCACTACAACCCACGTACGAACACATGCTACACCACTACATCTCGCGTATACTTGCAAAAGTTGCAAGTAATTCATTGAGATTACGAGCTTTTAAGTAGTTTCCCAACTAATCCACCACCTATATCCCATCACCCAACCGAATAACCATCATTTTCCCATATAAAAGGAGGTTTTGGGGTCTCATTCCACATCTAGACATAAGAATAGTGAAACTCTATCCATTTCACATCCCCTCCTTGCCCCAAGTAATTGCATCCCTTTTGTGAGAATTGCCTCAAAATTCCTCAATTTTCCCTTCTTCCTCCATCAGAAACCAATTATACTTTCCAAGAAAAAGGTTGAGAGGAGAATCCATACAGAGGTGCACTTGGAGCTTGGTGAAGAAGAGCCTAGACCAGGTTCATGGAGCAGTAGCTGACTTTGGTTGTAAGTGATAATTGTACTATCAATAAAAGAAGTACTTTTCCTATCCCAAATCATGGCATGTTGAATGTTTTTAATGGTTTATGTTTTAATATTCTAACATATAACCCTTATTTGTATATGAATTGCATGATTGTAGCTTTTTGTTTGTTTGTTTTTGAATGCAGGCCAACCTTGGGAGGAGGTTTGCAGTCAGCAAATTTTTTGACTGTGAGAGGATCATCACCGAACGCGGAGTAGACATACAGTTACCCGATCCTTCTCAATTTTTCTTTTCTTGTATAAGTGTGGGATATGTTTGGGGTAGTTAGAGAAGTAGTTGAATTTTAGACGGTTGTGATCTGCCTACATTCTGAACCCTAGTGTAGTCTTAAGGGGGGTTTTTCCTGCTAGCAGAACTGACGACCATACTATGGAAGCCTCTAAGGTTTTAGGGGATTTTTGGTGTCTGATTGGTTTTTCTTCCTTTCGAGTTTTTGTTGAGTCTTCTAATTCTTTTAAGGGATTCTGGTCACCTTTTGGTGCCATACCAGTTATCCTTGCCCTATAAGTCTGTCTGTTTTCTTTCTTTTTGAGGAAGTATAGAGGTGCACATGCCCTACTTTGGGTCAGCCCGTGTACATATGCACCCTGTGCAGTAAATAACCCATGTACATACGTAGGCTTCTAAAGCACTAGTAGCGTACCTGGTTCAAGAAACTATTTTTGAAAAAGAGGCAGCCAACCTCTTTCCTGATTGAGGTTTATACTTCTCAGGATATCTTGATGGAGTTCAAAGTCTCGGTTTTTACAACCATAACATGGGTTAGATTCCAGTTTACTTGTTCCTTAATATTCTTGTGTTTATTATCTTTTTTTTCCTTATTTTTATCTTGAAATTTTAAGAAAAATGAGTTGCATTTTGAAAAAAAATTCCCCCTCATGGCCTGGGTAGGGGGGGGAAAGAATCGTGTATTCATCATTTTATTTTAACATATTTTGTTACTTCTATTTTGATTGGAAGAAAAAAAAAAAACTTAGTTTGTTAGGTCTCTTTCTTTCTTTGCACTTCCTTTGCAATGTTATTTGAAAAGAAAAATAAATTATCATAGTGTTGTGTTTTCTTCTTGTCTTAAAAGAATTTCAAAAGAGAAATAAGAAAGATAATCCTTCTTTTCTATTGTTCTTATAAGTTTCATTTTTTTCGCAAGATTCTTAACAAAATTAGTTGCACTACCGCACCCCTTTTTGAGTAAGTCAAGCCATTAAAAAGAACGCTAAATCTAAAATTAACTAGACTTTTTTATGTTTGTAGGGTCAACCAACTAGTTTAGTGTTAGGGCCTTGAATTAGGTTGGAGAGGAAACTATTCAAGGCTTCTAAACCAACATTGGAGTCAGAGCTAGGGATTGTTAAATTCCAGTGACGTGAAAGTTATCCCAAACCCCCCTCTAACACAAGGGATAAACACAAGGTAGTGTGAGGAAAGGCACCGAAGATAACCCCTCCAAATCCAGACTAAACTTAGTGGGGAATGCATATTGAGGATCTTTCATGGGAATACTATCACTCGCATTTGCTTACGGAGCTTCATGGACCTCGAATCCATTCGATATCCTCTGTTGTCTTCCAGACCACTTTCTTTCGATACCCTCGACATGTTTCAGACTTGTTATCCTTCTCATTGCGATCCACCCAACTGTCAATTGTACCCACCTAGTGACTATTCACGAGATGGCAACCTTGTTTCCTATATTCTAGGGACTTACATAGGTGACTGCGGGGGTATACCGTGGTACCTAGGGAAGACGTCGGGTCACACTTTGTAGAGTATACCAAAGGGTGCTTCCATGTTTGAGTTTCAATTGCACTGGTAAGTTGCTCTAGTGTTGACTGGCGTAACTATTCTTCCAACTAGATAGTCGTCTACTTGATTTTCCTTTAGGAGATTTTAGTATGTGCTCTATGCTCCCTAGTTTTCCATAGTGAGTTAGTTAGTCATTGATTTGGGTCTATGACCTAAGGTGGTAGACCACCCACTCTACCAGTCATGAGGAATTTTCAGTCTTCCTCTTAGAAACGTGGAGCCACCTCTTTATAAGCATTGTTTTGATAACACTGGTTCACCAGAGTCAGTGTGTGAGACTTTTACGAACTTGAAATATCCTGCAAGGGGATAACTTGTGCATAATATATTCATGGAAAAAGTTATTGACGATACAAACCAAGAAACCCCTTCACAACGGAATTATTGTTCTTTTCCTTTCTTCGGAAACATTGGTGTCCCTTTGATGGCCACTTTGTACATTCATGGGTTGAATGTGGGACTACGAGTTTGGTTGGGTGCCATTCCAAATGTCACAAATTCTCTTGAGGCTTCTCAGTTAAGCACCTTGTATCATGGGCACCATGTTGATGTTCATTCATCAACAAAGTATTCTCCTCCTCCTTCTGCCTTCCCTGGTGAGAGTATAGTTACTATTAACCAGAAGTCTAAATGAAATAGAAAGAGGAAGAATAGGAAGAAGAAATCACCAACCTCTGTGAGTCATGTTGGAGATAGTTCCTCACCCTCTGCAAGTCATGTTGGGGGAAAAAGTCCATTCACTACTAGTCATACTAGTAATAGGTTTGTAGCCTCTACAAGTCATGTTATCGACCCATCACCAAACTATGCAAGACATGTTGGAGATGCACAACCAACCACTGCTAGTCATGTTGGGGGCATTGGTTCTATTGAGAAACCTAGATGGATAGGACGTAAGCTTAATTTCCCTTGTAATATTTGCAAGGGAGATCACCTTACTCATTTGTTCCCTGACATTCCATAGGTACAAAGATTGTGGTCCCTGTCTGCAAGCTCTTATGATTCTAAGTCTTTTGAGGTTTCCTCACATCCTATTCATCCAATGGTTGAGAAAGTGATCATGTCGATGCATTCTTCAGCTGATCCCACTCTTCTCTTGGAGAGTGTCAAGTCTACCAATGTGGTCACGGAGATACAATATTTGGTTGATCCCACTCCACTTTTGGGGGGTGATGTGCCTGTAGACCATGTTGTCTCGCATCCTATTCATCCAATGGTTGAAAAAGTGGTCATGCCAATGCAATCTTCGGTTGATCCCACTCTAATCTTGGAGAGTATCGATTCTAGCAAAGTGGTCATGCCGATGCAATATTCAGTTGATCCCACTCTTCTCTTGGGGAGTGATGTGTCTACCAACTATGTTTTTCACATTTCCAGTTGAGTACATTCAAAATAAGGGGGAATTACGCTCACTTTGAGAAAACCCCCTCCAAGCCCTAAGATGGTTTCCTTTAATTGGAATGACCTTGTTCAACCTCATCTTCCTTCTTCTGCACCCTTTCAAATAAGGGTTGAATTTAATTCAACATACATTTATTGATTTATTGTGGCTGAAGGAGCCTCCACAAGTATTTTATCCTCCTCAGTTTGGAAAGTCTTGGGATCTCTCGAACTTGTGTCTGCATCGCATGAGATGTTGTATTTTGACAAATGTCCTAGTGAACATTTGGGGATTCTTCCTCAGTTGCCTATCTTGTTAGGTGGGAATACTGTCCTCGTCGATGTTATAGTGGAGCAAAGCCCGTTAGATTTCAATATGCTTCATGGGTGTAATTATGTATATGCTATGAACATTGTGGTGTCTACACTCATACACATGATGCATTTCTCTCATAATGGAAGCATTGTCACTATCAACCAGCTGGCATTTGATAATCACCATCCTAATTCAATGTTATTTTAGGTTACCCCTTTATATGTTCCTAGTGTTCATGTAGACTGTTGGAGCCGCCCTTGTTTTGTTATAACCCTTCACAATTTTCAATCTTTGATACTTGAAATCTAAAGAGGTCCTTTTGATTTTTCCCCCCCACCCAAAAATTTGAAAAAAACTATGCAACCTTGTCAAATAAGCAGCGATGCTTTTTCTCTCCTCAAAACGAGTCCACTTTTGTAAGAATGTACGATCGTTTGGTTTTATTTCGGGATCTCGCAAGTCGAATACCTAAATCCTTGAATTCACACGGCCTGAGTCACGAAACGACGAAGTCATTTTAATTTTTTACTCGAGACGGAAACCTGGGTAAGGTTTCTTAACTTAGTGATTAGACGTCATTGGGGTTTCGCGCCTCGACGTTCATCAAGCCCAAGTTTTTATTTTTTACACCACAGAAGGGTGAAAATACAAGCTTCAGCCATGGCTCCACGGAAACCAGCAAAGGCGAATATAGAGGATGTCGGGCAAGGCTCAGATAATGTCTTCGACACTTTGCCCCGGAGTGTTGATTCAGTCCCTAGCTGGTCATTTGTTTCAGATATTCTACAAACTGAGTTGGTGAATTATTCAGATTCCGACGACAATGAAAAGGACGATTTGAACACTAAATACAAGATTGTCGTTCAATCTGGAATGCATAAGGTAGCAACCAGACCACGGTTTCTTCCCTATTATGACATGATCTGATGGGCATTGGATCACATAGACTTACCCACCAAAACTATCATGAACAACCAGCGGGTCACAGTCGGGACTTTTAGACCAGAGCACATCCAAACCATGTATAAGCTCCTGACAACATCTGAATACACGTATGATGCTGAATTCCTGGAGGGATTCAAACAGAAGGAGTGCACTGAATATGACAAAACCATGCCCGGTTTGATTAAAGATTGGGTTTCGCACGCCGCGAAGTTCATAGCTAATGACCTGGGCGTATATTCTATCGCTTCTTTGGAGCCATAGTATAAATATGTGGCCATGATGACATGTCGGCTTTTTGGGAGAAAAGACACCTCGCATTTCTACATCGTGTGGGTGCCTCTGATTTTTCGGGTTGCAGAAGGTTGCTCGTTCAATTGGGAAAAAATGCTCTCAGACAGTCTGGCCAACAGGGTCACAGAGTATCGGGAGCAAAAGGCAAGCGGGAGACCATCCTCATTTTTCATGTCTGTGTATATCATGGACGCGATATGTTCCATGACACCATTCCCTTTGATGAGTTGGGCTTGGAATCCAGCCCAAGAAAAAATTGTACATGAGTATCACGACAAGCTGTGGGAGAATAAAGCGAACAAATTTATTTACGAAATTTTCAACTGGGTGATGGTGCCCCTGCACATCACCATTTTTGGTCATTCGCCACCTCGTATCTCGGATAACATTGCTGCAAATCTGAGTGGTATAGCAGACTGGTACGTAGAAGCAGATTTTTCCTATTTCAGAGTTTTCAAAGCTGTTGTTCCCCCGCTTGCACTACCATTGTTCATCCCCAACAAGCTGGCTTGTCACGAGATCGCCCAAAAAACAGTGATTGGTGGGGTGAGTAAAGAACTCAAAGCATCTTCGAAGAAGGTATGGCCATTTTTCCCTATTCGGCTAAATTCTTATTCTTTATTGGATTTCGGGCATGCTAAAGATGAGGCTACAACCCTGGAAGACCTGAGTTTGGTCTCCATTGAATATAAAAAACATGATCCTCAGAAAATTGTAAGCAACCATTTAGCTAATTGTGGGATGAAGAGGTTTGAACACGAGTTTTCACCCTCGGATGACATTTTCCGAGGGGCGAGATCTTATGGGGAAGTGCTAGTTCATATCCGATCTTTAGCACCCGAAGACATGGCCTCTATATTAAAATTTCAGGAAAACAGACGAAAGTGTCTTCCTACTGTGTTGCAAGGAGGGAGCCCGGGCACTTCTGAGATAGAACCAAGGGATGATGAAGGCCCCAAAGAAACAACTTCTGGTTCAGAAAAAAGCCATAACGAGGGGGATCAAACGAATAAGCCCGAAGCAGAGACACAGAATCCGGACCCGCCAGAGACCCAGAATGCGAAAAATGACACGAAGACCCCTGAACCTCCGACGAAGCAGGACTCGGTCGTCACACCAGGAAAGGCAGCAAAACAGATCAGGGAACTCATCACTTCTGTCACCCCCTTGCAGTCGACGCGAGGAAATATAGAAGAAGGATGGATTTTCGATGAGGAGCTGAGGCCTATCAGAGCAGAAGAACTTCCTCCAAACGAGTTCTTCTTTGACAAAAAGAGAAAAGCGGTGGTGAAAAGGGAGTTCTACCAAGATGAATGATCAACTGCTAAAAAATTCAAAGTTATGACTGATGGAAAGAACAAAAAGAATGAGGAATTCACCACGGATATCACAGGAACGCTAGGAGCGTATGAATCGGCGAATCAATTCTCGGTCGGGATGTTAAAAAATCATCTCAAAAGAAAGAATCGCTTGATCAAGACTCTCGAAGCCAGAGTAGCTTCGGCCACAGAAAGTGCTAAAGGTCAGGTAAGTGGGGAAATAGAATTGGCCCGACTAGCTGATAAAAAGGAAATAGAAGTGCTCAAAGCAAAGTTGGAACAAGTGCATTCAGTGATCCGAGACGGTTGGGTGCAGGCTGGTCAGCAGAGGACTATGATTTCAGAGTTGTAGGCTCAGGTGAAGATCGTTGAAAGTAGGGTGATCGATGTTGAGGGATTTAAATCTCGAGCAACCCAGATTCGGAGAAATATCTCTTCTGCTCAGCAGAGTTTGCTCGCCAAAGTAGGAACAATCCGAGAGGATTGTCTTTTGATGCATCAGGTTTTCGAGAATATGACTGATAGAGAAAGAGATGCAGGAGCGGCTCGGGTGGCCTTCCAGGAGGCGGTAATAGCCACGAATGATAGAGTTTCGGCAGGTTCCCCCGGACTTACTCTCCCAGAACAAACTAGAGGTAAAATTTTGTTGAAGGATTGGCAGCATAACATTACCCTGGGAAAGAAACAAGCCCAAAAAGTGACCAATTCATTAGAAGAAGCCTTCAATTCTATAGAGGGCGAGCTGTTGGGTATGGACACTGGAGGCGATGCCGAAACTTTAATACAAATGAATGTAGAACAGATCTCACTCGATCTGAAAGAGAAAGAGGAGAGAGATTTGGCAGATATCTCTCAGATAGACAGGGTGAACATGGCTCGAGTTGATAAGCATTTGATCCAACCCAGCGCGCAAATAAGTTCCCTCAACATCGTCGATGCACAAATGGGGGACAAGCTGCAGCAGTTAGCCCGAGAATGCTACTTCGCTGAGGCCAACTATCAAGATGAACCTTTGCAACGCGTATCTAAATTTGTGGACAGATGTATTGCCTACACCGAATCTACGCGAAGATGAACACCTGGCACCAAGTGAAGATAGAGTAAGAGAAAGGGAGCGATTGCGCTCCTCCCAGTCATAACCGAATCTGTAAAGTTGTATAAATATATCACAGAACGAAATAAACAGGGCTGGACCTTTTTGAGTCGATTGTAATAGAGTTTTAAATTGCATTCGAGAAGTTAATGTAAGAAAATCTGGAGATTCTCGATTCCGTCAAGACTGTGTTACAAGTTTGTTTCTTTGTATTTCATGTTTCATTTCATTCCATTCTTCATAATTGATGTGCTTTGTTATACTTTAGTAAGACCACTACTATAACAAAAGGATTTGGTTTTCTGTATTTGTTTATTGTCTTTCCTCTGCACCAGCTATCAGCGGGTGTAAGACCAATCTGCACTTTCAAAATTCTACGTATATTCTTTGCTATGTCAGTTATTTTCTTACTAATTTCCTCTTCTGTTTATATGTGAGTTTTCTCTTTGACAGGAACCTCGCGTTATATGCAGCTAAATGTTTTTATCTCATCTCACACCTTTATATAAAATATAATACAGTTACGGGAAAGAGCCTTCATTTGCATTTCCATTTTTTTTCAAAAAACATAAAATTCTCTTTATTTCGACCAAATCAAGATAGCATTTAAATCTCTATTTAAATCCTTTCCTAATCTCACTGTTCCTCCATGACTGTCCCTGCAGGGACACAGCCTAATATCGAACCCGGACTATCTAGCCAAACACATATCCCCTTAAATATTTTTGACAGAATCCTTAAAACTGCTAATAACCGGGACGAACTTGAGCGTTCATGGGCAGACATTGAACAAGATATAACTACTCAGGAACAGTTGGAAGCTAGAAGATGAGAACGTAGAAATCTTCCCTAGTTTCCTATACTGAAGGTTGACATTTTTCCCTTACCCATTTTTTACCTACTTTCGGATGCCTTGACACTGTATGTTTAAGCCTTAGTACAGACTCAGGAACAACATAGACTCTACCCTGCCACAGATTAATTATGTGGCATCTTATCCTCGGTGTTCAATTGATTCTAAGAAGGAACCTGCGCAATCATGTTTTCCTTCTTGAGATTTGGTCTCAGCAATTGATTCTTTGGTTTATCCAATGGGTGCATGGGAGCCCTTGCGTCCCCTTCTTGGTACAAGTGATCTCGTCGGGATTAATTGAGAAACGTATCCCTCTGGAGTCTTCTTTAATCCCTTTTTAAACTCTCTAAACATGAAAATATTGTCGAGTGATATTGTTATCCTTCACGCTCACCAAACTCAAATTTGAAGGCACGTTTGTTTGGCGGTAGTTTACCCCTTTTTCGGTCCGGATGGTCAATTGTATGAATAAAGGTATACTCTAGGAACTTTGGTTTGCTAGAAGAGTATTCTCAGGTATAAGTTTAACCCTTTTTGGGGCTTGAGGGAATAAATGTACGAAAAAGGAACATTCTCCTTGTTTTTGGTTTATCACCTTTTTGGGGGCTTGGATATTACTTACGAAAAATGAACCCCTATGGAGTCCATAGTAAAGCTCTTTTTAGACACCCTAAAATTGAAAAGATCATCGAGTGACCTTGTTTCTTCACACTCATTAATTGGTATAGAAGAGAATCTACTGGCATGAGTTTACCCATTTTTTCGGCTTATGGATTATGGAGGAAAAAGGTACATCTCGGGAGATTCATCTCACCGGGAGAGTTCTCCTTAGTAAATTTTATACCTTTTTGGGCTAAGGAAACTAAATCTAGAAAAGGGTTGTGAGTCGATAGTTAAGCTCTTTTCATACTGCTTAAAATTGAAAATATTTCCGAGTGATCTTGTCTTTGTCACACTCATTAAAATGGTTTTGAATAAACGTCTTTTTGGTGCTAGTTTACCCCTTTTTCGAACCGACTAGACTATTTACAAAAACAGTACCCCAGTGGAGTCTTCTTTTATGTTTTTTTAGAATCTTTAAACGTGAAAAAAATATCGAACTTACCTTCTCTGGGCTCGTTAAAAATTACATTGAAGGGGGTTTCATCGTCTCTTGTTAATCGCGTTTGCATATCTGTGTATTTGTCCTAATTACGGCTTCATGTTTCTCTCAACTGAACCTTTGAAGCATGCCTTATACACAAGCCTTGTAGCACTTTGCCTCTACGACCTGACACCTTGACCCATGGAGGACTTTCCCCCGAGTGTCAATTTCCCACACATGTCTCCTTGCTCTGAGAATTAGTGTCTTCCTTGTGCCTAGAACTAGTATGCTTGTGACACTCG
>SNQJ01S0001336.1:91893-101904 GCA_010110895.2 Picea sitchensis
CTTGAGGATGCAGAGGCATCGATGGAACCCCTTGGACTCTGGATTGAGTCAGGGAGTGTGCTATTTGGGTTGATTTATTTACTGTGATATTTCATTGATTTGATGATATGATGTGGACATGTTCTGACACGATTGTTGATGATACAGGCTGACGATAGCTTGTCGACTAGACTCACATATGGATTAAAGGGGCCACACACGATTTCCAGAGAGGTTGAGGGAGAGGTGTGGACAACAGCCCTGCCATAGCCTACTAGCACTCCCGCCATGGCTCGAACTATAGGTTAACGATTACCTAGTTCGAGAGGATCCACGATACCATGAGGGAAGACTGTGACAGTCGCTCACGATGAATCTAAGGGGTGCACAATAAGGCGGGGGCCTTATTCCTTAGAATCCCTTGGTCTCCCACAAGTTCACTTGGCGGAGTGTTGACTCGAGGGGTTATTGATGTCTACCAATCAGTCAAGTTGGAAAGTGGCACCCTTGGAGCACGTGGTGCATCCTGAAGGGCACGTCACGCAAAATAAACACAAGAAGCGAGTGGCACCCTTGGAGCATGTGGTGCATCCTGAAGGGCACGTCGCGCAAAAGAAATGAACGAGGTGAGTGGCACCCTTGGAGCATGTGGTGCATCCTGAAGGGCACGTCGCATTCATGTTGATGAAGGAACAAACCTAGATGGCCCTAAGACTTTTAACCCATTAAGAAATTCTTAAACAACTTCCCTGAATAATTGTCGCCCTGTTCAGAATCTAAATCTAAGTCTAAAACTTCTCTAGGGTAAAATTTTGTTTAACCTTAAGAAAAAGACCCTATAAAAATAAAAATAAAAATTTAAACTAAAATCCACTTAAGTAATAGTTTAGTCTTCATAAAATTCTTGGGGTAAATGAAGAGAGTAAGAATTTAATTAAAACTAGTGGGTTTAAAAATTTCAAGGAAGAAATTAATTCTTAACTTGGGAAAGTATAAAAAGATATTAAATTAATAATAATAATAATAAAAGATTAAATAGTGCAACTGCCATTTTGGCTTTATTAAAAGGGGAAAGAAGGGAAAAATACAAATTAGGAAACTAAGAATTGGAGGAAACATAGTAGAGGAAAGAAGGGAACTTATGGTAAAAAGCGAGGTCAACATAGTAAGGAATCTGTAATTAAGAACCTTCTAAAATGAACTAAATTAGCATCATCATTTTAGGGAAAGTATTTAAAACATGTAAGGGGATCTAGGAACACCTAGGAGTAAATTTAGGAGAAACTATAGGTGGGTGAGGGAAATGAGACAATTAATAAATTTAAAGAAAATAATTATTGGAGGAAAGAGGGGGATGGACGACACTTGTGCGAAGGAGAATATTTAGAATATTTTTATTAAAACTTAATTTAGATGTGATTTAGGGAAAGTTGGAGGTGCTAAAAACTCTATAAAATAAAGGGAAGATGAGGAAGAAAAGGGATCGACTGTTAGCATAACGTTACGCTGTCGTAATTGTGACTTGACTGATTACTTGTGGGGAGTTGGGATTTTCCAACTGTGATAGGAGTGGTAGCTCGGCCTTACGAGGCGAGCTGGGAAGCTAGACGTACCATCTGGACAATGTGTGGCCCCTTTGCGGCTCGGGGGGCTAAGGGGGAAGTAGAGTACCCCTAGCGATTGGTTGGGCGGTACCGGTGAGGTCTCGATGGTCGGCGAGCATGATCGGCACGGAGCGGCGGACGACACCTGGAGGAGGCATACAGGCAAAGGTACGCCCTTGGGTTGATTGATAGACTGTGTAGGATGTATGATTAGATCTGTAGGTGTTTTATTGTGAAATGCATCTTATTTAGAATTTGTGTACCGAAATTTTCTGCAATGAAATCCGTAAGTTAGGAAGTATGAAATGTAATTTAAGTTGGGTAATTCTGTTTAAAATTCAACTAGTGCGTCGGTTAATTCTCTGAGGATGGTACGGTCGGTTAGTGGACGTGTTCCATTAAATTCTCCCCTTAGAGCCATCCATTTTCAGCCTGCTTAAGTTTTACTGCATTTATTACTTAACCTTGCCAGAATTAGTCGATTATGGCGACATCCTCGACCCTTCAAACCTTGGAAAACCTGCTACAACCATATGTTGCAATTTAAATTTTGTTCTTAGGGCAACGCCTGCTTGACTACCTGTAATATTTTTTGTGTTGATCCAAACCGTGCGTTTATGTCCCCAGCCGTGAAGTGAAGGGTCTCGCAGATCATGACCATTTTAATAAAATTTAACCTTTCTTCCCCACGCCCATATTTAAATTTTGAGAGAAACAAGTCAAGATGGTAGCCTGATTATTATTTAAATAGCATGAACGCCTTGGGCCGAGGGTTCTATCATATTGGGACACGCATGGATGAAGAAGCTCCTGTTGCTTTAAATGATGTTGATATTCCCGCTCGCTTAGATATTATAGCCTATTAATTGCTCAATGTTCTTATATGCATTAGGAGTCTCAGTTGTGGTTGATCCATAGAATTTGTTAGTTTTCTCAGCGAGGGGATCCATAAGGTAGGCACGAGCTACACTGACGAAGGTAGGATTGCTCCGTTGAGCTGAAGGCGATCCAAACTGGCGCGACATCATCCTCGCGCTCATTTAATTTGCATCCACCCTGTTACCTTCGAACGAACTGTAAAATTTTTACCCAAACGCATTGCAGGGTTGACCTTTGTTAAGTTCGATCCTCCTTGGTCTGTATGAGATGGTCTATTTCCTAATACATTCATGCTTAACGTGTCTGACCTTTTAGGTCGTTTAACAAGTCCAACATTGAGTCGTATGTCTGTTAGAGTTGGGTTAAGAAAATGTTGGTCCTGAACTCCACTGTACACACTGGTGCTACAGCGATAATGTTGTGCCTTCAGTATCTATTCCCTGCCCACGTTGTGGAAAAATCCATTAATTTTGCCTCTGTCACTGTCAATTAAAACCTCAAATTCCATCCTTGCAGGCTGTGTCAATTTGGACAGTTACTACCCGGCAGCTGTTCGAATCGTAAATTTTAACCGCCTTCACCGGGCACTAAATGACATAAGTTGGCTAAGCCGTTGATAATATTCAGAAAGGAAAGCTTGTAGTAAGCCATTCTTTGCTTGCCAAACATGCATGCGATGGCTAGCTTGTATTGTCTTTAATATTATACCTTGTATGGTGCAGTTAACATTTTAAGTCAGAATAAACTATTTTAATATCTCTATTGCTTGGGATGTAAACGTTTCTCTTTCTTGGTACATGGCATTTTTAGTGATATCTTAAAACGATAGAGTAACATAGGTCATAACAGAAAGCAATTCAAAATCATGAGTTCAACACATGGTCGAAGCTTATACTAATCTTAAATATCTAATAGGGGATCTTTTGTTTTTCAGTCCTTTCAATTGAAGCATTGAAATCGAGGTTTTGAATTTTAGTCTGTGCTTTAAGATGACCAATTTTTGCATCATAGAAGCTCGAGGATTCGAGGTAATGAACAATAAAATAAAGCTGATAAATTTGTTTAAGTAATTTTTACTAATTCTAAGTTAGGAAAAGAACAACTATGAATAAAGGCTCTATAAATTAAAATAAAATAAAAGAATCTTAATATAAAACTTTATGGCAAATATTTTTCTTTAAATGACAAACTTTAAACTAAAAATAATCAAAACTTTGCATATCCACAAAAATACCAACACCTAAAATATATTGTCTTTCAATACTGATGTAAACTCTACTTCCAGTATTCAGATTATCTTACTGAGCTAGAATGCAAAAAATATTATAATTTGATATTGAATAAATATCTATGAAAAATATATCATTGTCATTATATATCATTAGGATATTTTATTAAATTAGATGATATCTCACAAGAAAAGAGAGTGGTTGTGTCATTAAGTAATTATTATATATTTGGTTTCCATTATAGAGTTGGCAGTAAAAAGTTCAGGGTTGGGTTACCTTGTTAATATTGCAGGTGGTCAGATGTGTGATTACCTTGTTGTTAAGTAATGTGCTTGTATTCCCATATTCTAGAGGGATGAATGATGATTATCATACTATGGTGCAATTAGACTTCTCGTCACAATCAGAGTTTTGGATTTTAGACTTATGTGCAATAGGAATTTATGTAATAATGAATGATGGATCCCAATATTTTCTTGCATTATAGATTTATCAATGATTATTAGACTAACAACCCTTGCACCATATAGATAGAATGAATGTTTTAATGCGCCAATAAATATTGATGATGATGGAATGATCTAGAGCTATATTATTACTGCGTGGTTAACTAAAGTTAATGTATGACGGTTAATTGTAAGAAGTACTCTCACCCGTGGTTAAATGGAATTTTGTTGATAGAACGAATCTTAGTTAATCATTGATCGTTATGTTAATGTGATGTTAATGCCTTACTTGCTGTATTAATTGTCAATATGTTTTAATTGATTAAAATTACACTTCCAAAGAAATACTATAATGATAGTGAGTAATTTAATGAGTTAATCATGATTCACTGTTGCAATTTGCCTAAATGTAGATAACCTTGTTAATCGCAATATTGATGGTTATGTTATTGTCCTTAGCTTAGCAGGCATGGTTTGCTTGTGCCGGGCGGGATGTAGACACCTCCATGTTCCACAGAACAGTCGCCAACCCTGAGACCTTAAATGGTTAAAATCGATGGGAACCTGGGCTTGAGCATTGCTTATGTGTCTTGGAGGTCCTAACCACTGCAGGGTAGGATGGATGGGTGGTAAGTCTTTTTTTTTATTTGATGAATGATTGTTGTTCTTTCTTGTAGTTACTTGATGTACATCTTACGTCGTCTTGTTGTGTTCGTTATTGTTGCGTCTTGTTAGTCATCGGGTGGCGGTGCAAAGTTGAATGTATTTATTAACCTGGTACACATGCAGACATACAAACACAAAACAAAAACTTATCGCACTTGTTATAAGAGGTTGTTCGCCACAACGAGGAGGTTCTCTACCTACGATATCAAAGCAGGTTCAACCCGCGACTTGGGATTCGCTACGGCTTTCGTGACATGATCTGATTTGATTATACTGTTGTTGATTAAGTTGATTGTGTGCGTGCAGGTAATCATGGTTAGAGGATGCTATGGAGGCAGATGACGGAGTGCTAGGGGAGGAGGCATGATGCCTCCAGTAGCATCCATGCCTGAGGGGTCTAACCCCCAGGGAGGCGAGCACGTTCTCGGACAGGAGCAGATAGCAGTTGGCAACGTGGTCGGGATAATGAGATTTTTCCAGCACATGTCTGAGGCACTGATTAGACGCTTAGATAGAGATGAGGCTAGGGCACCAACACCTGCTGAGGTTCCGCCGCGCGCACTAGCCGTTATTGGTAGCATTCACCATGAACTCGAGATGGTTAAATTTCTCGAGTTCTTTGGTGCCTCGGATGGCGCCGCCGCCGAGGCATGGTTGGAGAATATGGCGATGTGCTTCACACTTCACGATTATACCTCCAACATGAAGGTCCACATGGCAGTCTTTCAACTGAAGGGGAGCGCTCTTCTATGGTTGAAGACACTCCTACTGCAGCTAAACATGGCCGTCGAAGATGTGTCATGGGAACTGTTCGAGGAACGGTTCCGAGAGAGGTACCTTTCAGACAAATTCATTGAGCGTCAGCTCAATGAGTTCAACGAATTACGACAGGGAGGTCGTACGGTGCCCGAGTACGAGGCACATTTTATGGAGCTGCTCCAGTATGCTTCGCACCTTAACACAAAGAAACTTAAGGTCAATCGGTTCGTGTTCAGCCTTAACGGAAGCCTACATGAAAAGGTTAGGATTATGATTCCTCAAACCTTGCATGATGTCGTCCAGAAGGCCCTCATAGGAGAGGAGGATATTATCAATGGGGGTCAAACTAGGACCCCAGCGAGACTAGCAGGGCAGGGTTCATATGAAACACTATAGCATCAGACACCAGCGAGACATATGTCAAGATATCATGGCTTCCAGAGGGGATCCACTTTCACTACACCTCGGTGACCGCCGCCTCAGCAACGGACACCTTATCTGGGACCACAGCACCAGCAGCAACATCACCCGCAGCACCAGCAGTTTAGGCCTATTCAGCAGAACAGTCCTGGGTTCTAGGCTGGTGGGCCGTCATCTTCTACTTCAGGTACTAGGACTACTGGGCCGAAAAAGGGGTGTTGGACGTGTGGGGAGACACACTACCAGTGCGACTTTCCTATGGAGAGGACCAGAGCGGCCGGATCAGCCAGACCCACTACAGTGGGAGATATGGGCAAGGCCCATCAGATTCATGTAGTAGTGAATAACCTCCAGGCAGAGCACCAGTTGGCTGTTCTCGAGACGACAGGTACTGTCGCTGACCAGACCCTTAGTATTTTGATTGATCCCGGTGCTACTGAGAGTTTCATTTCTAGTGCAGTACTAAAAAGGATTAAGGTAAAGGCAGTCGAACAGGACGAGTTTAGCTTCGTAGAGATGGCTTCGGGAGCCAAACAGAAGGTTGGAGGAAAAGTTACGGGTTGTTCCCTTAACCTAGGAGAGTTTGTCACGAGGGTCAACTTGTACGTCACAATCTTAGGATATTATGACGTTGTGATTGGTATGGATTGGTTGGAATCGCATGAGGCGATACTCAACTGTAAGATGAAATGGTTGATCTTGGTTGATGACGAAGGACAGAATTGTGTGATTATAGGACGGAACCAGGGAGTTTCCCTGAGGTTCGTCTCTTCCTTGCAGTTACGGAAGAGTATGCGCAAGGGGTGAAAGCTTTATGCGATCCTTGCGCTAAATGAAAAGGGAGTAGTGGAAGGTCAGGAACACCTCCCGATGGTGAAGGAATTTGCAGACGTATTTCTAGAGGAGTTACCTGGGATGTCGCCGGAGAGGGAATTGGAGTTTACCATAGACCTAAAACCGAGGACGGAACCGATAGCAAGGACGCCTTATCGGATGTCGACCCCAGAACTACAAGAGTTGAAAATGCAACTGAAGGAGTTGTTGGACCTAGGATTGATACATACTAGTGTGTCATCATGGGGTGCACCTATTATTTCATTTGGAATAAGGACATATCGTGGAGACTTTGCATTGACTACCATCAACTGAACAAGGCCACGATCAAGAATCAGTATCCCTTGCCGAGAATTGATGATTTGTTTAATCAAATGAAGGGTGCGACAGTGTTCTCCAAGATCGATTTACGATCAGGGTATCACCAGTTACGGATCAAGGAGGATGACGTCCCTAAGACCGCCTTTAAGATGAGGTTTGGACACTACGATTTTACTATTTTACCATTTGGACTGACAAACACCCCAGGGGTATTTATGAGTTTTATGAATGGGGTGTTCCGCGAGTACTTGGACAAGTTCGTCCAAGTATTCATTGACGATATTTTGATCTACTCTCGGACGACTGAGGAGCATGACGAGAACTTGCGCTTGGTACTGCAGTGTCTGCGAGAGCACAAGTTGTATGGGAAGTTGTCCAAATGTTCTTTTTATCAATTGAGGATTCACTACTTAGGGCATGTCATCTCTGGCAAAGGCATCGCCATGGATCCAGCCAAGGTTGAGGCTATTATGGAATGGCCTGTGCCGATGAATGTCACAGAGGTGTGTAGCTTTATGGGTTTAGCAGGATATTATTGACGGTTTGTCGAGGGATTTTCGAAGATAGCAAATCCGATCATGGAATTGCAGAAGAAAAACAAGAAGTTTGTTTGGACCAAGAAATGCGCAGAAGCCTTTCAGAGGCTTAAAGAGTTGTTGACGACAGTGCCGGTACTAAAGGTCCCTGACATGGATGCGGACTTCTTGGTATGCACAGATGCATCCAAGGAAGGCTTAGGTGGAGTCTTGATGCAAGACGGATGAGTAATCGCTTACATTTCGAGGAAACTGAGAAGGCATGAGGAATGATTTGGAGTTATTAGCCATCTTATATGCCTTGAAGGTTTGGATACACTACCTTGTTGGACAGAAATTTGAACTAAGGACTGATCATTATGGACTACAACACATTTTTACACAAAGCGACCTGAACGCACGACAACGACGTTGGTCGGAATTGCTTAGTGAGTACAACTTCGAGATTACTTACATAAAGGGGATAGTGAACCGAGTAGTAGATGCTTTGAGTCGGAGTCCATGCATATTTTTGGTGTTTCCTCTTCAGATGAATCTACATGAGAAGACTCTCACTTTACAGCATGACAATGACTGGTACAAAGAGGTCGAGGGTTTTTTCGGACAAAACACAATGATGGTACCACGATATGAGGGATATTCATTTGATAGCGATGGTTTATTGAGGTTTCAAGGTCAGATTTATGTACCGCCAAACGACGAGTTGAGGATGTTGATCCTGAGCGAGGCTCATAGAGCAGTTTACATGGCTCACCCGGGAGTTACGAAGATGAGGGCAGATCTTAAACCCTTATTTTTCTGGAGGAGAATGAAGGTCGACATAGTTAACTATGTGGCCAGGTGTCTAGAGTGTCAGTAGGTAAAGGCTGAACATAGACACCCGACAGGATTACTACACCCACATGCCATCCCAGAATCGAAATGGGAGGTTATTTCGATGGATTTTATTGTTGGATTGCCACTGACGGCAAGGAGACATGACTCGATTTTTGTGGTAGTAGACACTCTGATGAAGAGTGCTCACTTTATTCCTATGCGTACGACGTATCAGGCACCTGACATAGCGAGAGTTTTCATCAGTGAGATTGTGAGGCTGCATGGCGTGCCTAAGAGGATTATATTCGATCGAGGATCCGTGTTTATTGGAAGATTTTGGACGAGTTTCCAAGAGGCCTTTGGAACTCAACTTAACTTTAGTACTGCGTATCACCCAGAGAATGACTGACGGACAGACCAAATGAACGAACCAAACTTTGGAGGACATGTTGCGCATGTATGTGATGGACCAACAAAATCGTTGGGAAGAATTCTTTCCTCTAGTAGCGTTCGCTTATAGCAACAGTTACTAGAGCACCATTAAGATGGCGCCTTTCGAGTTTCTTTACGAGCGACCATGTCAGACGCCCTTGAGTTGGGATCGACTTGAGGATAGGGTCCTGGTGGGACCGAAAGTGATCCAAGAAATGGAAGAACAAATGCAAACGATAAGACAAAGGATTAAAGAAGCGTAGGATCGACAGAAGAGTTATGCCGATGCGCACCGAGTCGAATGTAGTTATGAGGTCGGTGATCGAGTCTTCTTGCGGGTTAAACCGCATAAGAGTTCGATAAAGTTTGGAAAGGGAGCTAAACTCTCTGCTAGGTTTGTGGGACCTTTCAAGATTGTGGAGAGAAAGGGGCCCATGGCCTATCGACTAGCCTTGCCTAACTCTTTGAGGCATATGCACGATGTTTTTCATGTATCTGTTTTGAGACATTATATTAGTGATCCTACACATTTGATTGACATGAGTTCCTTGCAGGTATCGGACGAGGGAGCGCTCACGGATAAGCTGGTCCACATCTTAGATCATCGCGTTTGATAGTTACGACATCGAACGATAGATCAGGTCAAGTTCTAGTGGGACAGTTATAGTCCGCACTCGGTGACCTGGGAAGACGCATATGATATGCGCCAGCAGTTTCCATTTTTGTTTGATAGATAGACTTATGATACTAAGATAGATTTATTTCGACATTTATACTATGAAACTTCGGGATGAAGTTTAGACCAAGAGGGGGTGTATGTAACATCCCTCTTTGGCACACTGAGAAAACTTATTCTTTGAGGACACTTGCTCGCAAGTGATCTGGACTATTATGAAACTAAAACTCTTGTCCTTGATTATGATGCGTTATGATTTATTACATGATGTTTTACTGCCTTGACATAGACAGGAGCTATTGACTCAGTTTTATTGAGTGTGCGGGGTTTTGGACCTTGAGGATGCAGAGGCATCGATGAAACCCCTTGGACTCTGAATTGAGTCAGGGAGTGTGCTATTTGGGTTGATTTATT
>SNQJ01S0001336.1:102555-168137 GCA_010110895.2 Picea sitchensis
GTAAAATTTTGTTTAACCTTAAGAAAAAGACCCTATAAAAATAAAAATAAAAATTTAAACTAAAATCCACTTAAGTAATAGTTTAGTCTTCATAAAATTCTTGGGGTAAATGAAGAGAGTAAGAATTTAATTAAAACTAGTGGATTTAAAAATT
This sequence comes from Picea sitchensis, assembly GCA_010110895.2. NCBI lineage: Eukaryota > Viridiplantae > Streptophyta > Pinopsida > Pinales > Pinaceae > Picea > Picea sitchensis. The sequence goes on from SNQJ01S0001336.1 coordinate 102,710, forward strand.
TCAAGGAAGAAATTAATTCTTAACTTGGGAAAGTATAAAAATATATTAAATTAATAATAAAAAAAAGAAAGATTAAATAGCGCAACTGCCATTTTGGCTTTATTAAAAGGGGAAAGAAGGGAAAAATACAAATTAGGAAACTAAGAATTGGAGGAAACATAATAAAGGAAAGAAGGTAACTTATGGTAAAAAGCGAGGTCAACATAGTAAGGAATCTGCAATTAAGAACCTTCTAAAATGAACTAAATTAGTATCATCATTTGAGGGAAAGTATTTAAAACATGTAAGGGGATCTAGGAACACCTAGGAGTAAATTTAGGAGCAACTCTAGGTGGGTGAGGGAAATGAGACAATTAATAAATTTAAAGAAAATAATTATTGGATGAAAGAGGGGGATGGACGACACTTGTGCGAAGGAGAATATTTAGAATATTTTTATTAAAACTTAATTTAAATGTGATTTAGGGAAAGTTGGAGGTGCTAAAAACTCTATAAAAGAAAGGGAAGATGAGGAAGAAAAGGGATCGGTTGTTAGCGTAACGTTACGCTGCCGGAATTGTGACTTTACTGATTACTTGTGGGGAGTTGGGATTTTCCAGCTCTGATAGGAGTGGTAGCTCGGCCTTGCGAGGCGATCTGGGAAGCTAGACGTACCATCTGGACAGTGTGTGGCCCCTTTGTGGCTCGGGGGGTTAAGGGGGAAGTAGAGTACCCCTAGCGATTGGCTGGGAGGTACCGGTGAGGTCTCGATGGTCAGCGAGCAGGATCGACACGGAGCGGCGGATGACACCTGGAGCAGGCATACAGGCAAAGGTACGCCCTTCGGTTGATTGATAGACTGTGTAGGATGTATGATTATATCTGTAGGTGTTTTATTGTGAAATGCATCTTATTTTGAATTTGTTTACCGAAATTTTCTACAATGAAATCGGTAAGTTAGGAAGTATGAAATGTAATTTAAGTTGGGTAATTCTGTTTAAAATTCGACTAGTGCGTCGGTTAATTCTCTGAGGATGGTGCGGTCGGTTAGTGGACATGTTCCATTAAATTCTCCCCTTAGAGCCATTCATTTTAAGCCTGCTTAAGTTTTACTTCATTTATTACTTAACCTTGCCAGAATTAGTCGGTTATGGCGACATCCTCGACCCTTCAAACCTTGGAAAACCTGCTACAACCATCTGTTGCAATTTAAATTTTGTTCTTAGGGCAATGCCTGCTTGACTACCTGTAAGATTTTTTTTGTTGATCCAAACCATGCGTTTATGTCCCCAGCCGTGAAGGGAAGGGTCTGGCAGATCATGATTGTTTTAATAAAATTTAACCTTTCTTCCCCATGCCCATATTTAAATTTTGAGAGAAACAAGTCAGGATGGCAGCCTGATTATTATTTAAATAGCATGAATGCCTTGGGCCGAGGGTTCTATCATCTTGGGACATGCATGGATGAAGAAGCTCCGGTTGCTTTAAATGATGTTGATATTCCCGCTCGCTCAGATATTATAGCCTGTTAATTGCTCAGTGTTCTTATCTGCATTAGGAGTCTCAGTTGTGGTTGATCCATGAATTTGCTAGTCTTCTCAACGAGGGGATCCATAAGGTAGGCACGAGCTACACTGACGAAGGTAGGATTGCTCTCTTGAGCTAAAGCTGATCCAAACTAGTGCGACATCATCCTCACGCTCATTTAATTTGCATCCACCCTGTTACCTTCGAACGAACTGTAAAATTTTTACCCAAACGCATTGCAGGGTTGACCTTTGTTAAGTTCAATCCTCCTTGGTTGATTTCTGTATGAGATGGTCTATTTCCTCATACATTCGTGCTTAACGCGTTCAACCTTTTAGGTCGTTTAGCAAGTCCAGCATTGAGTCGTATGTCTGTTGCAGTTGGGTTAAGAAAACGTTGGTCCCGAACTCCGTTGTAAATGCCGATGCTACAACGATAATGTTGTCCCTCCAGTATCTATTCCCTGCCCACGGCATGGAAAAACCCCTTAATTTTTCCTCTGTCACTGTCATTTAAAACCTCAACTTTTGTCCTTGCAGGCTGTGTCAATTTGGACAGTTACTACCCGGCAGCTGTTCGAATCGTAAATTTTAACCGCCTTCACCGAGCACTAAATGACATAAGCTGGCTAAGCCGTTGATAATATTCAGAAAGGAAATCTTGTAGTAATCTATTCTTTGCTTGCCAAACATGCATGCGATGGCTAGCTTGTATTGTCTTTAATATTATACCTTGTATTGTGCAGTTAACATTTTAAGTCAGAATAAACTATTTTAATATATCTATTTCTTGGGATGTAAACGTTTCTCTTTCTTGGTACATGGCATTTTTAGTGATCTCTTAAAATGATAGAGTAACATAGGTCATAACAGAAAGAGATTCAAAATCATGAGTTCAACACATGGTCGAAGCTTATACTAATCTTAAATATCTAATATGGGATCTTTTGTTTTTCAGTCCTTCCAATCGAAGCATTGAAATCGAGGTTTTGAATTTTAGTCTATGCTTTAAGATGACCAGTTTTTGCATCATAGAAGCTCGAGGATTCGAGGTAATGAACACTAAAATAAAGCTGATAAATTTGTTTAAGTAATTTTTACTAATTCTAAGTTAGGAAAAGAACAACTATGAATAAACGCTCTATAAATTAAAATCAAATAAAAGAATCTTAATATAAAACTTTATGGAAAATCTTTTTCTTTAAATGACAAACTTTAAACTAAAAATAATCAAAACTTTGCATATCCACAAAAATGCCAAAACCTAAAATATATTGTCTTTCAATACTGATGTAAACTCTACTTCCAGTATTTAGATTATCTTACTGAGCTAGAATGCAAAAAAATATTATAATTTGATATTGAATAAATATCTATGAAAAATATATCATTGTCATTATATATCATTAGGATATTTTATTAAATTAGATGATATCTCACAAGAAAAGAGAGTGGTTAAATCATAATGATTTTAGGTTTAAGTAATGCTTATATATTTGGTTTCCATTATGGAGTTGGCAGTAAACCGTTCAGGGTTGGGTTACCTTGTTAATATTGCAGGTGGTCAGATGTGTGATTACCTTGTTGTTAAGTAATGTGCTTGTATTCCCATATTCTAAAGGGATGAATGATGATTATCGTACTATGGTGCAATTAGACTTCTCGTCACAATCTGAGTTTTAGATTTTAGACTTATGCGCAATAGGAATTTATGTAATAATGAATGATGGATCCCAATATTTTCTTGCATTATGGATTTATCGATGATTATTGGACTAACAACCCTTGCACCATGTAGATAGAATGAATGTTTTAATGCGCCAATAAATATTGATGATGATGGAATGATCTAGAGCTATATTATTACTGTGTGGTTAACTAACGTTAATGTATGACGGTTAACAGTAAGAAGTACTCTCACCCGTGGTTAAATGGAATGTGGTTGATAGAAAGAATCTTAGTTAATCATTGATCATTATGTTAATGTCATGTTAATTCCTTACTTTCTATATTAATTGTCAATATCTTTTAATTGATTAAAAGTACACTTCCAAAGCAATACTATAATGATAGTGAGTAATTTAATGAGTTAATCATGATTCACTGTTGCAATTTGCCTAAATGTAGATAACCTTGTTAATCACAATATTGATGGTTATGTTATTGCCCTTAGATTAGCAGGTGTGGTGTGCTTGTGCTGGGCGGGATGTAGACACCTCCATGTTCCACAAAACAGTCGCCAGCCCTGAGACCTTAAATGGTTAAAATCGATGGGAACCTAGGCTTGAGCGTTGCTTATGTGTCTTGGAGGTCTTAACCACTGCAGGGTAGGATGGATGGGTGGTCAGTCTTTTTTTTTTTTTTGATGAATGATTTTTGTTCTTGCTTGCAGTTACTTGATGTACGTCTTACGTCGTCTTGTTGTGTTCGTTGTTGTTGTGTCTTGTTAGTCGTCGGGTGGCGACGCAGAGTCGAATGTATTTATTAACTTGGTACACACACACGAAATTTTTTTATCGCACTTGTTATAAGAGGTTGGTCGTCGCAACGAGGAGGTTCTTTACACTTAGGAAGTTTTTCTCACTACATAGAGTTGTTTCCTTCTCTGTTTGGATACTCTTGCAAGCACATGGAGAGTTTGTGATGCCTCCTGCATCATGAACTTATGTCAATGTCATGTTTCCTGAGTCTGATCATCATTCACGCTATTGTCCAAGGGAAGTTTCACCCAACCTGATTCCGGCATTTTGCAGTTTATCTCTTGACCTCATGCCCAACCATCCCAAAATTCCAATCAACTCCTTGTTCAAAATCAATGAAGTTCGTTGCCTGATCATCGAGATCCTCTTGTCGTTTCCCGACAAGCCGTCGAAGACCTATGGGTAGTGAATTCATACACTCACATTAGACTCCGACCCAAGTTTTGAATATCTTGAAGTTGTTTCTCGAGCTCTAAATACCTCATCACCAATCATCAGGCGTTGATGGCTTCTTAAACATGGATACTATACTTGTTTATCTTTGATTTTGAGATGTAGATCCGCTGTGTATTTCTCATGGCTACACTTTATATAGTTATATGACATGGATCTGCAGTGTATTTGATTGGAAACCATGATTTATTTCATCCCGAGCATGGGTATTCCCACCTTGGAGAGACAATTGTTATTTTGCAAATGGCACCTCCCGAACTCTAGTCCCGAGCTCACTCGTCTCATACGTTGGAAAATATTTTGTAATGTATTTCAGCCATCAGATGCTATTTTGACCTTACACATTAGGGGGAATCTATTATAGACCTAAATTTCTCTACATATGCATACTTGGCCTTTGTCCCTCTTACTTGCATTTTTTGCCAAGCCATCACTGAGTTGCTCTTCTAAAAAACTCATTTTTTGAAGATGTATGTGCCTTGCACTAATACTTCCCGCATGAATATTCTTGCTTCACTACTACAACCCACGTATGTATGTATTTTGCACCACTACAACCTGCGTATACTTGTAAAAGTTCCAAAAAATAAAAAGTTGCAAGGAATTTGTTGAGATTACGGGGTATTGGGTAGTTTCCCAACTAATCCATCCCCTATAGCCCGTCACCCAAATGAATAACCATCCTTTTCCCATATAAAATTAGGTGTTGGGGTATCATTCCACATATATGCATAATAACAATGAAACTCTGCCTATTTCACATCCCCTCCTTGCCCCAAGTAATTGCATCCCTTTTGTGAGAATTTCCTCAAAATTCCCCAATTTGCCCTTCTTCCTCCATAAGAAACCAATTATACTTCCCAAGAAGAAGGTTGAGAGGAGAATCCATATAGAGGTGCACTTGGAGCTTGTTTAAGAGGAGCTTGAACTAGGTTCATGGAGCAGTAGCCGAGTTTAGTTGTAAGTGATTATTCTATTATCAATAAAAGAAGTAATTTTCCTGTCCCAAATCATAGTGTGTTGAATGTTTTTAATGGTTTATGTTTTAATATTCTAAAGTATAACCCTTATTTTTATATGAATTCCATTCTTGTAGATTTTTGTTTGTCTATCTTTGAATGCAGGCCAACCTTGGGAGGAGGTTTGCAAACAACCTTGGGCTATAACAATTGGTTGGCTTCTTGATATGGGGAATTTCTCTAACTGCTTCCTTTTTGCTGACTTTGACGAGGTTATCGAAGTTTATGTGACCCATTTTTTTGTTCCATATAAAAAATTCATGTTACCTTCCTAGACAACACTTTTGATTTCCAATTTCACTTAGTACATATATGTTGTTTGAAGTTCCTGCAGCTATTGCAACCAATTTTCTTGAACATGATTTTATTATCTCGCACTTATGTGAATCAAACATAAGTTTGTGACCTTGGTCACACATTTGAATTACACTTAGAATATTATGTTTCATATTATCCACTAGTAGAACATTTTTTTCCTTGGTATCCTTGTTTCCAATTATGACTGTTCCCTTTCCAATGATTCTAGCTAAGTCGTTGTTTCCAAAGGAGACCGATCCATATATTTCCTTTATCAATGTTAGAAACCTATCCTCATCACCTGACATGTTCTTTAAGAAGCCATTGTCAACATACCAACCACATTTCTTGTGCTTATCTTGTAAAGCGAGTGTGCATTCTTCATTGATACTAATTCTACTTTCTTATCCATATTCTCTATTGAGGTTCTTATCTGTGACTGTTTTTATTCTATTGTGATTCTCTAGGAGGGATTGTCATTTTACAATATTTGGCCATGAGTCCAAATTTGTTGCACTTGTACCATTCCAATTCAATTCTCAAGGATTCAAACCTATTGTAGCTTCTTCTTTGTGTTTCACTAGGCCTTTTTGGATAACCATTTTGTGCATGACTTTCAAACTTGTTTATGTTTCTGCTATTTTCTCTGTAATTTATAGATTTATGTCCAAAATTATTACATGCATAACATAAAACAAAAAATATAGTTTGATACCTAGGAGTTGAACATATTCTGAAAGGAGATACTCTTCTGAATCCTTCTTCTTCTTGATGCCTTCTTGTTTCTAACCATCGTCGATTCTAAAATCTGAATCTTCTAGGTGGAGGAGTGTCCATGTGATCTTCCTTGTAAAACTTCTTGTCTCCTTTGAATGTCTCTGCATAACTTCTTGGATGTGTTTCTTGATCTGTTTCTTTGGATATTGATCCATTTTCTGTATTATTGTATCCAAGTCCAAACTTGTCATGATTTGGTCTCTGACTATTAATAATGTTATCCAAAACTTTAGAATTATTTTGTATGTTTTTATTTTGAAGATATTTTCTCAATGTGACAATCTCTACTTCCAAATTTCCAATGGTCATGTCTCTTTCTTCTAACCATTCCTTGAGTGCTTCTTCAATTCTTTTCTCTTCTTCAACTTGAATTTTTAACTTAGTGATCATATGCTCTGGTTCTTCAAAGTTGGAATTTTTTGTTTCCTCTTTTCTTTTAGTTGTGCCTGTAGTGACTTGTTTTCTTCTTTTCCCTTTTTATAACATCTATGGCACTCAACAATTATTATAGTAAACTTATGTCTCTTCATATTATTCTTCAATGTATTATTTATCGAAGTATTCTACTACCATGAATATAACTCTTTCTGTCTCACTTTCACTGACTTCATCTTCATCTCATGAGGAGTTGTCTTCTTTGGTGTAGAAACTTTTCTTGAAGTCTTTATTTTTGGTTCTTTTTCCTTTGTATATTTGTTTGATATTTGAATCATCTTATTCATTTATTTTATTTTTATTATGAGGAAATTTGTTAGAAAAATGATCAATACCATGACAATTAAAACAAATCAATGGAAGATTACCTCTATGTCTTCTGTTGGTTCCCTTTTCCAGTATTCTGACAAAGTTCACTACTTCTTCATCATCTTTTGACATGTCACTGTTGCTGCTATCTTATTTTTCCTTTTGTTTTCCTTTTTTCTTTAACTTATTAGATGCTTCGAATGTTGTGTCTTTTGTAATTGGATTCTCTTATTAGGTTCTCATTTCATAAGCTATGAAAATTACATGTAGTTCATCCATGCTTATAAAATCTAGATATGTTCTTTCTTCTAGTGTTGAGATCTGAGAATCAAATCTCATTGAAAGAGATCTTAGTACCTTTTGAAAAATTATATATTCATCCACTTCTTCTCCCAATCCTCTAACTGCATTCACTATTTCATCAACTCGAAAGAAGTAAGTTGCAACATTCGCATCTTCCTTCATCTTCAACTGCTCAAATTGATCTATGTAAGTTTGAAGCTTTGTTTCCTTGAATTTTGCATCTACTTCAGAAACATTCTGAATTTTGTCCCAAATCTCCTTTGTAGAGATGAAATGCATAAATTTTCCATATACCAAATCACCAAGACCATTAAGAAGATATTTTTTGTATTTTGAATGGTTTAGACTGAGTTTCCTTCTATTTTCATTTGTTGGAGGAATGAAGAGATCTTCGTATTCATATACAAATGATTTCCAAACCTCAAATCCATGTGCCTCTACATATGTTTTCATCCTTCTTCTCCAAAATGCATAGTTATGTCCATCAAACTGTGGTATTCTATTTTGGTACATATTGATTTATGATGGAACCTTCTCTGATACCAATTGTTGGATTACTGAGAGGGGGGGTGAATCAGTAACAAATTTTTTTGATCCTTTTAACCACAATCTATAAGTGTTATTTATCTTTATGATCAATATACCATGATCATTCAATAAGTGCAGAATAAATAAACCATGAACAATGAACAATCATACACATACATAGTACACCAATATTTTTACGTGCAAACCCAATGTTGGAGAAAACCACATAATGTTTTTTCTTATATGTATTTATGAATTACATTCATTTGAAGCACCAACTTCCTTTGTTCTCCAATTGCAACTGGAAGGAGGCTCTGACCCCATATTTTTCAGGATACAACCTGAGGGAAACTCTAACTCCCCAATTCTCTGCCTATAACTAGAAGTAGGATACAATCCCCTATGTTCTTTGACTACAACCACCTATCCTTGCCCCATCCTGTTGTCCTAAAATATAAGTGAAATTATGAAACCACTTCCACACTATCACTGTGAGATATAGCACTGTAAACCTATTCCAATTTGTACCAACAACTTGTAGCCAACCTATACCAATAGCCTGTGATCAACCTGTACCTGTAACCTTCCTGTACCAAAAAAAAACCAACAGGTGCATGAGCTGTCTGTGATGTAGCTTGCATATGTACACGACCTGTCTGTACTACATCCTACACATGTACGCAACTTGTCTATACTAGAGCCTGTGTATGCCTTCTAGAAAATAGGGTTTTTCACTTTCATGAAAAAATATGAACCTTGTGTGTATCTGTCACATAAACCTACAACCTGACATTGTGTCCAAATTGTAGTTGTTCCCTATGCATATATCCTCATACATATCCTTTAACCAAATGCATCTATGTCTCTCTAGTCATGTGCCATACATGTGTATACAATCATGATCAAGTGTGATAACCGTCACATGGACTAAATAAAAAACCCTTATTGTTATTCAGTCTCAACCTATACCACCAAATTCACAACCACTTCACAACCAAACCCTCAACCATATACCAATAAAAACCCTTAACCATATGCCAAGAAATACAAGATGTTCCTCAACACTAATAAGATGTACCAATGATAAATATCAAATATACCAACATTGTAGTTATGTATATCTGTCTTATACAGTAAGTGTCATACAAAGAATAGCCTCTTTAGGGAAAATCCTCAAACCCCCATAACCATTTCTCATGTAGAAAAAAAAATCCAACTACAAATAGACATAAGACATACCTTTTGAACCTGTAGATAGATCTGGTGTACCTGATCACTATAGACTGTCCTAGGAGCTTGATTTTAGACTCTAGAGGTATAGCATCTTCATCTCCTCAAGTTTTCATGGAATTTCCCACATGCATGCACCCTGTTGTATGACCAACCCATGTGCATATGCGCCCTTCTCCACTGCAGCCCGCGTACACCTAAAAAACTAGTTTTTTTTCTTCAGTATTTTCTATAATTTTGAAATTTTTGTCATCAACCCTTCATGCTACCTCAGACTTGCATGACTTCATATGTATCAATGAGTACCTGCAATAAACCTTACACAATAATAGATATTTAATGTGCTCAATAGGTGCTAATAGGAGAGTCTTGCTCTCTTATTTATACTTCCATGTAGCTTCCTAAAGGGGTTACCTTCTAACCAACTTAACCCAATTTCATTCTTTTAGGGATAACCCACTTCTAACCACTTTTCCACTTATAAGCACTTTATCCAAAAATAGTAAACTCTCCACTTCTAGTTTCAACTAATTTATTTTTAATTATTTTTTTATTGCAACAACTTAACCCATGATTAACTCCTAGTTTCACCCATTTGACTAGTCAACTTCTTTTAGAAGATTCTAGTATAATTTGACTTCTTTGACCTTCTAGATAACTCATGAGGGTTCTCCAACTTCACAAGCCCATAAATTTCTAATCGTGAGGAGTTATGTGACATTCCAATATCACCGGATATGGCATGACATGTACTATCCATCTAGAATAATAGTACCTACAAATATACTAACCTTATACCATTATACATCAAACAAACTTAAGTCCCTTAACCATACTATTGGGAATACCGGAATTTACCAGACTTTCTTCAAGGGTTGACATCAATGACAACCAACCCAATTAATTAACACCTCACAACCAAATACCTTGAGATGTGAAAGAGGTGTCTTCTTACCAGTCTATACCTCATGTGGATTCTTGTCATAGAGTGATTATGAGGGTTATTGATTGACCAGTTAACATGTAGTACTCACTTCCTCTACCCAAATTTATTGTCCTAACTTCACACTACTAAGCATGCACCTTTATTTTTTCATCAGCGTATTGTTCATCCTTTCTGCAAATTCATTCTTCCAAGGTGCATAAAGAGTAGTATTCTTCCTTTCTATACACACTTCTTATCAAATTCTCCAAATTATTTTTGCAAAACTCTCCACCATTATTCGTCCTCAACACCTTAATTATTTTCTTGTTTGATTCTCCACAAGAGCCTTAAACTATTTAAACCTATCAGAGAATTTATATTTCTTCATGACGAAATATATCCAATTATTCCTTGAGAATTCATCTATAAATGATACATAGTACACATATTTTCCCAGTGATGAGACCAACATAGGCCCAAACACATCACTATGCATCAAATGTAAAATTCTCTCTTCTCTCATTCCACCGGAGGGGAATCTTACCTGATTTTATTTCCCATATACACAATGTTCACAAAAATCAAAATACATAGAGTAGTTAGACATACCTTCAACCATACCTTTACTGTGTAGTAGTTGAAATCCCTTATCTCCAATATGTCGTAGTATTTGATGCCACAACATAGCCTTTTCTTCATAGATTTTAGGACTTTTTTTTTCTTCATCTCCAATCTCATGAACAATGGAACTATTACACCCATCACTAATAGTTCTTCCCTGAATATTATGCAGAGTGCCTAACTGAACTCTCTTCAGCAACATCATTTCTCCTCGAACCATCTTGCATATTTCTTTGTCAGACATTGGTTTTACCCCTGCATCATCCATTTTTCTTACAAAACTCAAATTCTTATCCAAACCTGGGATGTGAAAAACACTAGGGAGTGTTCTAATCCTTCCATAAATGATTTTAAACTTGACTTTTCCTTGTCCTATGATTTTGGATGTCAAGTAATCACCTAGGAAAACATCACCTCCATGATAGCTTTCATATTTGCAAAACCACTCCCTGTGAGGAGTCATATGAAAGGAGGCACTTGATTCAACCAACCATGTCTCATGATCTACATGTGTGCTTGAATAAGCCAAGTACACATCCCCTCTTTCTTCTTCAGAGGTTTTTGTTTATTTATAAGGAGCATATTCAGTTCCATACCCTCTCTCAACACTTTTGGATCTACATTGCTTCTTGAACTGCCCTTCTTTTCTACATCTCCATCATACCTTTACAAAATTTCTAGGAGATTTATATCTTCCCTTAGATTTAGATCTCCCACTTGAGGACTTAGATATATTTCTTTCATGGGAGCGTCCTCTTGAAAATAATACATTTGTGCTATGTATTTTCATATTTTTCCACCTCATCTCCTTCGACAACAAGGATGAAACCACATATTCAAAAGTTAAAGTAGTTGTGTTAATACCTATGGCCACAAACAAACTATCACATGAGTCTTTTAAAGAACACAATAAACTAATACACTTTTATTCGTTATAAATATTAATATCAACAGATAATAGTTGACTTACCAGAGTACTGAAGGCATTCAGATGCTTTATCACCAAGTCTCCATCTTCCATCCTTAGCTTATACAACTTCTTCCATAGGAAAAATTCATTTACCAAGGACATAGACTGATGCAAATTCCCCAACTTATCCCATAATGCCTTGGATATGAATTCCCCTGACACATTCGGTAATACTTAATTTGAGAGACACAATCAGATTGTGATCTTTGCCTTTTGATCCAAATTTTTCTAGTCTTCTATTGACGTTCTTGTAGGTGAAATACTTGGATCCACCACGATCCACTAATATCTATGTGCCAACATATATTCCACATTGAGCTTCCATAGCTCAAAAAATTTCCTAGTAAATTTCTCTATGTCTATTTTCAAACTGATCGCCATTTCTTATCACCTAAAGAATCAATGTCAAAGATATCCCATTGTAACAAGATATACCATAGACCCAAGTCAAAATGCATGACCACAAAGAAGTCCCCCTGAAGCTAATAATTGCTCTGATAACAAATCTAGATTTTAACCTTGTAGAATTTATTATTGCAAAAAAATTCTTAATAAAAAAGAAAAGATACAATGGCACACACACACATTACATAGAGATTTTTACCCTAGAAACCTACATCGAGAAAACTAACAACCTATTTAGAGTTCCACCTCTAATATTCTATTCATCATATTCATTGTTTACAATACAATACTATATATATATATGATCCCATGGCATCCAAACCCCTAATACATTGACATGGATTAGTCAATAACCCTAATTCCTTAATTGGAATTAGAAAACCATCAATAAAAAACCATATGCCAAAAACTTCCTAAACACGGATGCAGAAAGCCACAAAAAACAAACCAATTTGTTTTTTAGGGGCGCCCACTCCCGAATCCCCGTAAACCTTCCATCTAGGGGGTGTTAAGCACTCCCCAGACCCCCTTTTCTCCCATATCAGTGTACAATACATGAGATCAATTTTTCAAACAATATAACACATACCCAACATGTATATGTTAAAGAGTAGAATTAGATTATTATTATTATAATATTAACCTATGGAAATAATCTCACCCTACCCTCACACAATTTAAGTGAATAATGAGGGTGTTTGTACTAGGCTAACCCTTACAAATCACCCCTCATCCTTCCCTATAGTTTTCAATGTAAGGAAAGTTGGCTACCAAACATATAAGTAGCTAGTAATCCCATAGGTTCCAATGGGAATTGATGTTGACCTCTTGTTGATATAAAATATTGTTTAAGTTCTTTAAGATAATATCATGAGGATAAGTCCTCCTACATTTTTATAAAGGTGGTACTCCTCTTTCTTGATATATGAAATATTTTTCTTCTGAATTTAGATGCATGCAATGTAAAACCTTAACAAATCTTCCAATAAAACTCCTATATACAGATGTACAAACTCCTATATACAAATGTACAAACTTTTATATACATATGTGCTTTTCAAGCACATCATCTCATTTAGAAGAAGAAATAAATATGTCTACAGATATTTGTATCTACATGGTTTGGAGTCTTCTTTCAATAGATATTGTTCCTTCCTTTTAAATAATGTGAACCCAAAATTAGCTATGATTTGCAAGATGAAAGGAAAATTAAAATGGAAAAGTCATCAAAGAAATTTGCATGACTTCTACATTAATATCAAACAAGTTTGTAAACCATCATTTACTCAAGAATTCATTGATACATCAACCACACAGATACATAAAAGCAACATGCCACTTTTATCTCTTTGTGGTAGAAATCAATAATGTACCAAAAGTGATAAGTTTAACAATATATGAAATTGAATAATCGGATAACAACCTCAACAATATCTCAATGGAAATTAGATAAAATGAAATAAACTACATTTTCTTTTAACGAGTAGGAATGTTTCTCCTCTAGACCTAAAATATCATAGGGACTGCATGGAATAATTTTGAGAGAGAGTTGATTAGACCCATATCTTCTTGTTTCCAAACATACATGGAAAACCTAATGAAAATAATCAAACATAAAGAAAGATGAAGACGAAATTCAAACAAGTTGATTCACAAAATATTGGAAAGACAACAGTTGCTTCTTGCAAACTCTCCACCGTTGTAAACACTCCTGATTGCCAACCCTTTGAATATTATTCTTTTCCTCTTTTATAATATTTTCTTCATATTATTGAAACTGATTTTAAGTTAGGGTTTTATTTTCCCCTTTGTAAATGTGAAATTAGATATATGTGCCATCAACTGGGACCCACTTTATAATCTCATAAATTTATTTTGATAAACAATTTTCCAAAAATAGTTTGTCGCCAAGCTTGAAAATAGTCCATGTAGTAATTTAACTTTTAGGGAATGATAGTTATGATTCTATCCAGGGAAACCAATTCCAAAGTGTTCTTCATGTATATCTTTTCAATGAGCTCTCATTTTCTCAATTTTTACATTGGGATCAAAAGTTATGGCCTCCGGAAAATAGATACTCAACAATCATTGATCTATCCACGTGAATTTAGATCCCTTCATTTTAAATCCACCGCATATATCGCAAATGTATTGGGGAATATTTCTCATAGATTTTTTATGAGAAAAACACATCCCCATATTATTTGTGTGTTAAATATATAGAACTATGGAACCCTTCATAGGAATATAAAATGATGAATAATATTTGAAAATAAACTATGTGTTTGGGGATAGAAAGGACAATGCGGGAGTGGACGTAAAAACGTAAAAATAGATAAGTGTTGGTGAGTAGTAAAAGTGATTAATTTCCTCATGTAAAACTTGGTAAGAAAATAAAAATATCTAAGTGTTGGTGGGTAGTAAAATGGATTAATGATGGAGACACTTGTGAGGTTGTGAGTGTAATTGTAAAACTTAATAAATCACATTAAAATGATTATGTGTTGGGTATTTTGTGGGAATGTGGGTTGTGGTGTTAGGTGATGTAGAAAAATCATAATATGGGATCCCAATTTATCTAACTAAATAAAATTATCTAAGTCATGAGGGTGAAAATTGAGTAATGCGAAAATGGAGATGTAAATTAGGATTGTGTAAATACGGGTTGTAGGGTTAGGAGTGGAAGGTGGAGATGGGGAAAGGAATCCCACATTGATATTCATAAAAAAATGACTAAGTAGGGAGTGTAGAGAGTAGAGGAGTACAGATATTAGTGAAAATGACTAGAGACAAATGAAAATGACTTAAAATGACTAGTGTAGAGTAAGGAGTGGATTAAGGAGAATGAGACTAAGTATGAAGTGTGGAGAGAGTAAGCAAAATGATAAAAATGATCAATTATGGAGCAATAGTATAGATAAGAGTGAGTTATTATAGATTGTGGGAGAAAACTGACATATCTTTGGAATATGAACTAAATTTTAGATTATGTAAAATGATGGACGAAGCTGAGAGATAGTGCTATTCAGTGAGAATATTGACATAAGAAATTTCATTTTTCTTTTCTTCTCTTTTGCTCAAAATAAAAATCCATCCCTGTTGGGATTGCATGAACAAGAACTACAACACTCATTCTATATTATTAACCCTTGTTGGGTCTTCATGATAACTAGGTGAAATTTATTTGCCACTTTCAAATTTTTTGAAAATGTTGGTCTCCGTTTGAAAGAGACATAGGTTCAAATATCCACCCCAATCACCTATTTTATGGGTGTCAAGAGAACAAATCAACATCTGGATCCAACTATGGGACATTGACCCCCTATGGGTTTCTTAGAACCTAGACCAAGACTGATTTCCTTATCCATTTTGCTATGGATTCATCCGAAATCATTATTTCGATATATAACATGTTTATTAGTAAAAATTTACTGAAAGAGAAAATTATATACATGAGAAAACAAAAATCTATCTATCCTAACCTACCTAGAGACAATGGATACTTTCAAGTGTAAGTAGACTTCCAATATAAATGTGTACATAACCAATTCAGCTGATTATCCCAACCATGATTGAGAGAGTTCTTTCATTGTCCATGTTATGTAGATATTCTTTCATCCTACAATGACCATTTTTCCATGGTGAGGTTGCAAATATAATTGTTGTTGAACATTTGTGGAGAAATGTAGGGTTGTCTTTTGTTGTTAACCAACAATATCATTGTCTTCACAAATAAAATATACCAGCCATGAAACATGTTGTTGTAAATACCCTTCTTCTTTTCATGCTTGGAAGATTTCTTCTTCATTAAACTCTTCTCCAGATCAGAAATCAACAACTTGTAAATTTAATGTTAAGTGGTAATTGTTAACATCACTTTTGTTCATCCAATGTAGACATTCCTCTTTCGCCTTTGTATAAACTGGCTATGGAAATTGATAACCCACTAAAACATTTTGATCATGATCATATTGAACAAAATCTTATGTGCATCTAGTTTATGTTCTTCAAATCCATCCTTAAACTCATTATCAATATTATTCTCAAATTGAGCATATGAGAGGTCATAATTTACCACCAATGGGGCATTGTTGTAAGGGCTAGTTGATTCTATCGACTAGACCCGACTATGTTAACTAGACCCGAAAGTCGATTGTTGAAGTCGAGATTACAAGTCGATCAAAGTATCTATTAATCCGACCGACCCAGGAAGTTAAGTAGTTACAACTTCCAAACAACTTAACATGTATGTATAAATAGATGATCATGTATCAAGGGAAGTGTCTATTTTGTGTTGTATTGACACATATATAATAAAGTGTTGTTTCTTGGGATCTCACTACTTTGTGTATGTATTGAATTTTTTTTATGTAACCTATATGCTTTGCTTTCTTATGTGATGGAATATTGGTAACATTCCCTACTTTTCCCTAGATTACAGCATTGGTTCCGATGTCGGGACATGAAACCCAGCCTCTTGGGTGAGAGTTGAGTATATGTTGCTAGTATTTATGAACCTAAGAATGCAGAAGATCACATAGATGATAACTTTACAAGAAATATGCAAATGGTGGGAGTGGAAAATTGAAAACTACATCAAGAATTACGCAAGAAGAAACAACCTCATGCTATAAGAAGAAAGATCACGATTTTTCTTAGAGACTCATGAATGATTTTTAGAGCCTATCCCAAAATCCATATTCAAGTACAATAACAAATATGATAATGCGTAAATTGACTTCTGATGAAAAATTAACGCTCAATATTACAAACCAAGGATGAACAAACTTGCACAAGTGGGTTGAAAAATTTGCCGAAGATTATATAACGTACCAAGCCATTAAGGATTGAACTTCCCTCGACAAAGTAAAACAAAAATTTTACACCGACCTGCATGAAGGATTTTTGTGTACTGTCTTAAGACTGACCATAAATTTATGTTCGAAAAAGTAGTCGGTGACATTGTTGAGTACCAACCTTGAATAATAATACCACTACTAAATAGTAACTTGGAAGAAACATACAAGAAGTGGAAAGAATTCCTGGAAGTAAAGTGCAAGGATACAAAAGAAGCCTAGGACTACATTCTAAGAAAATAAATATGTTCATCACCGTTGATTGCAAGTAATTCAGTGTGGAGATAGGGGTTCTGTTGATCTATGAGATGTCGTAAGAAAGAGAAGAACATAGCAGAGTTTGTGCGACTAAAGAATAAATGTCTTCGAGAGGAAATACAATTTACAAGAAAACGACCGACATCCAAAAATTGGAGTGGGACAAGAGGTAAACAAAAAGAGAGGAGATCTATAATATGTGGAACAATTAGAATTCGAATAGAAAAATAGTTGGGGAGGATCATCCTGATAGATCCTGTGAGCAGTCTGTGTTTGATAGGAATCGGCCATATAAGAAAATAACAACAATCGCGACAACCCCCAACATAAGTGATGAAGTAAAATTGATAGAGGATAGAATGGGCACCCATCAACTTGAAGACCAACTTGAGAGCATGGATTATGAAGACTCGGGACTTGCAATATGAACTCCTCCTATTCAAGTAACTATCCCTTGAATCAAGGAATTCCTCCAACAGAGGCTTCAAATCAATGAACAATCCTCAAGGCTATGGTATAGAACCAAAAAGAATGGGAATATATCTGATACTCTCATAGTGGAGAAAGAAATAAACCTAAATTAAGTCAATAACATGCTCATACACATCAAGGATCTCATGGATCCTACCCCCCTACAAGACATCATATCAAAGGAACACAATAATTTATTAGATTATATCCATGAACCGACACATTGTTCGAACGATGTATCTTCGAGTATAAAGATCAAAGTTGTCAAGATGATGAAATAACTCCCAAAGAAAATATGGAAAAGTTACTTCTCAAATACTATCCGACAAAAAACTGACCGATAAATGAGTCGACATAACAACAACATACTAAAAGTCTGACATCCCAGTCAAAACTCTTGATAAATCAAACATCACAAAAGTCTATTGTTCTTAAAAAGAAAACAAAAATGGGACTCAATCATATTCCCATTTATGAGGGGGATGAGGATCAAAAAATACATTGGTTCATAAGTGAAAAATTCTAGGATGCAACAGACATCACAGATGAGGATAAATAAATGGCACAATTTGGTGTAGCTCTTCGACCCCGTGCTCTTACATGGTTTATGAATTATACAAAGAATCAAAATCGATCAAAATAAGGAATAAAGAACAAATTCCTATAATTTTTCAAAGTCCAAGATGTTGGACATTTGGCTACAAATAAACTTAAAGAGATAAAGAAAATACCAGGATATTCGGTTCATGAATATAACAAAATATTTAAAGACCTCCTTAGCAAAATCTCATCGACCATTGATCAAAACTTACTAGTATAGTGGTATGTAGCTAGATTACGCCAAGAAATTTGAAAACCATTGTGCCTCTACGAGATAAATAGATGCGAAGGCACATTGTATAAAACACGATGCATTGAATTAGACGATGAAGGATTATCGACTTCTTCGTCAACCGAAAAAAGGATAGAGGAAAAAACATAACAACTACAGTAGACCATCAAAAACTTGACTTTAAGAAGAAATTTGTGAAGATGATCACACAAAAGACACCTACAGTCTCAATGATCAATTGATAGGTGCAAAAGATTCACAATGAGTGCAAGTCGAGACATATAGCAATATATGTGAAGCTCTAACTGGCCATACTATGCAAGACTTATCACATAACTTGAAAAACAACAAATGGTGCCATATTTGTGAATCTCGTAACCATAGAGCATCCAAATGTTGATTAAACACATGGAATAGAACAAATGTGCACACATTTATCATACATAAGTAACTGACCATAAAAATGACCATGGAAGAAGAAATGACTGCTATGGTCGAGGTCGAGGTGGTTTCCAGGGTCACAGTCGAGGATGAGATCAAGTTCGAACTTACTGTTTCAACTACTGGAAGGAAGACCGCATCACTCACTTAAGTATTTCCCAATAGTACTTGATAAAATAATGAATAAAAATATTGTGAACCTCATCCACAAACTCTTGAAAAAATAAGTATTAAACTGGAAGAATCTACATATTGTGCAAGATCAGGAGCATGATGGGATATTAATAAAACTCCATCACAAAATCAAAGAACATGGATCTCCATTCCATTCCCACATCCCAACAAAGAAGAACAGATCATGATGGAAGAACTCAAGTTCTTTAAAAATACTAATCAATAATATTAGAATAGAGGAAATCAAAATGAATATATAGTACAAGAATTTCTACAATTCCTAAAAGAAAAGAACTCAGTTGGTTGACTATTGGACCTTCTTGACATCCTAAGAGAATATAAAGAGGGACAAATACCATCCAAATATGTCAGAAAACTATCATATAAACATAAAGATTAAAACCCATAGGTCAACCTGGAAATCAATGGGGTAATTATTGAACATGTAGTTGTCGATTTCAGATCACAAGTAAATATCTTTCCCCAGGACACAAGTATATGGTTGGGTCGACCTTCATTATCATCGACAATGAACTAACTCAAACTTGTTGACCAAATATATATAGAACCTATCGACATACTTAGAAATGTGGAAACACAAATTATGGGTATACCGACACCAGGTTACTTTGAGGTAATAGACTTAGTTGAAGGAATGCCTACATATAGAACACTTGTCGATCAGTCATGGCGGCGAAAAATAAAAGCCACTATCTCCCTCAAAAGGGATAGAATAAAGATAAAATGAAGTGGTGGAAAAATAATTATCCCCCTAGACCCTAAATAAGGGAAACCTTGGATTGAGTCGTGGGATGAAGATCAATAAACTTGATGTTTGTACCAGATAATCAATGAACAAAGAGATTATTTTGAACTGAATGTGCAAGGAGAAATTTTAACAGAATTTCCCTTATCTGTCAGACACAACTCCAACTCGGCTCTATATAATTGGCAGAGAGAAAATTATGAAGCACATTCAAAAGACTATGGGTCCATTGAATCCATTTCAATAAAATGTCCAAGAACATGTTTTTGAAACCAAGAAGTACCCATAGTATATGAGAAAAGGCTCCGTCAAACACCCAGTCTAATCCCGACCAACAATAGGATGAAAAATCCATTGCGCTATAATGAAGAATACACACCATCAACACACGTCGAAGAAGTTTCTAAATATTTGGGAGAACAGAGAATAAGCCAAATCCTGGTGGAAACATTCACATGCCAAGATGAAAGATGGTGGGGAACACATTCTGCAAGACTACAAACATGGACAACCATGTCGAATTAGTTTATAGAACGCTTTGGAGAGAAGAATCTATCTAAAGAAAATGGCATTCCCCTCTTCAAAATCAGATATATCCTATGGAATACATTCATCGTTGTGAAAATGAATGGCGTAGAATAGAATATAGGGATGAAAGGGTATGGACGCATATTTTTCCAAATAAGCTAGATGAAATACCAAACAAATGGTATAAAATTGAAGAAGAATGTGGTCACACACTCAACTGGTTTGACATTAAAGAGAATTTTATCAAATATTTTGACTTCACCGTAGAGGAGGAGCACTTAAGATAAGCATCCCAACAAATCAAAAAATTTCTTGAAAAACTGAAACCATCCATGCAGAAAGAAAAAGAGAAAATGATGGTTGAAATAGGAACGACTTGACATGCCACTTTATTTCGACGGACAATAATGTAAGGATAACTACTTGATGAATCGACATGGAAAGCACATTTTTTTTTGGCCAAAGATTTCGATGGATAAGTAATCACCAAGCCATGAAAAATTATGTAAATTAAATATTAAAGGTAACCAATGAAGAGAAGGATGATCTAGAAAAACTTGAATTTCTAGAAAGTTTCACTAAATTCCAAGAAGTGGAAAGACACCTTGATGACATAAAACCACATGAATGGATGAATGTTGAGATAAATACAAAGGGATTTAATATATAAAATGTCGATTGACCTAAGATGGAACAATTAGACGATTACTGGTTGGAAAAGAAGACAACTAATATAGTTAGCCTACTAAGGGAGTATCAAGATGTGTTTTCTTGAGACTATAAATACTTAAAAGGGATTGTACACAAAATTGGGAAATGGAAATCGACCTCATCCCTAGGGAAAAACCAATTAAAAAATGTCCTTCTAAACTAGCACAAAAATACAATTCAATCATTCAGAAAGAAATCGATAGAATGTTAGCAACAAGCATTATATACCGAATCAACAAATTAGAATGGGCAAGTCCCATGGTGGTCCATCCAAAGAAGAACGACCCTTAAAACATAATAAGCTACGTCGACTTCATAGGACTCAATAAATTGACACTGATAGGTTTGTTCCCCACTCCATTTTTAGATGAAATAATAATGAAGTCATGGGACATGAATGTTATTCCTTTTCAGATGGGTTCTCAGGATACAACCAAGTACCCATAACCAAAGAATACCAACCAAAGAGAACATTTGTATCCAATTTTAGCTCCTTTTCCTATAGGGTAATGCCATTCGGGCTAAAGAATTCCCCTATAGTATTTTCAAGGATAGTGGTGAAGGAATTTAAAGAATACATTTACAAGATGATGACCATCTATTTCGACGAATGGACCATATACAACTTATTTAAAAACCACATACAATGTCTTAGGTTAATGCTTAAAAGATGGAGGTAAATTCAATTGCCCCTAAATATTAAGAAATGTATCTTTTCCAAACCAAATGGAATCCTTTTAGTACATGTCATATGCAAGGATGGTGTGAAGGTAGATATGGAAAAAATTAAATAATCATTAACTTAAAACCACCTGTCAATCAAAAGAAGATAAAAAATTTCCTAGGGCATACTGGGTATTATAGAAAGTTCATATGCCATTATTCAAACATTACTTTTCCAATGGACAAATTACTTAAGAAAGAAGTCGAATTTAGATGGAGAGAATACTGTCAAGAGTCATTTGAATTCTTAAAGAAAAAATTGGTCGAAACCCCTATACTTGAATTTCCTGACTGGTCAAGAATATTTCATGTACATGTCAATGCATCAAGTGTAATTATAGGATCAGTTCTCACACAACAATATGAAGACACAATCAACCATCCTAATGATTATGCTAGTTGGAAGATAAATAAGTCAGAAATAAATCATTAGACTATAGAAAGAGAAGCCATGTCGGTGATCTTTGCACTGCAGAAATTTTGGCATTATTTACTCATGAAGTTGTTTACATTTTTCATAGATCACCAGGCCCTGAACTATCTAGTTAAAAAAATTCTGCATCAAGGGAAAATATGTCATTGACTATTGTTATTTCAATAATTTGAATTCGACGTAATAGTCTGACTAGGAAAAAATAATGTTGGGCCTAACCATCTGTCCCTAATAGAGATGGATAAGGACTTGACTGACATAGAAGACGACCTTCTATATGCACTTTTATTCCGTATTGAATCAGACCCAAAATATCTTGAATAAATAACAATTTTTTTTGGAAGAAGGGAAGGCACATGAATATCTCCTTACAAATAAAAAAAGGTCCCATCTCTAAAATCAACACCGTTTAGTATCATGAATGGATATCTATATAAATTGGGTCCTGAAAATGTCTTGAGGAGATGCACCTCAGAGCATGAACGAGAAATCATAAGCAATGAAGCACATGCAATACAAAATGGAGGTCACTTGCAAGCCGACACAAGAGCCCGAAAGATACTCCAAGTGAGTCTTTGGTGGATGACCTTGCACAAAGACTGTCAGGAACAAGTAGAAAAATGCGACACCTACCAAAGAATGGGTCGGTCTCTATGGAAAAATGAAATGTCATTTATGTCGGTAAACTCTAGTTTACCATTTGAAATTTGGGCCATCGGCTTTATCAGACCTTTTACCCAAAGAGAAAAAAGAACAAGTGAAAAGTACATTATTACTGCAGTTGAGTATGTAACCAAGTGGGAATAACAAGAGCCAGTTGAGTCATGTACTAAACAAAATTCATCTATGAGAATATAATAAAAATATTTGGATGTCTAGTAACATTAATTAGTGATCAAGGGACACACTTTGTAAATGAGACAATCCAATTCCTTCTCAAGAATTTTCTCATTGACCATAGAAAAACAATTTCATACCATCCTCAAGCAAATGGATATATTGAATCATTCAATAAAAAATTACATAAAGGACTTACCAAAATATGTGGAATCGACAAGAATTAGTGGGATGATAAATTTCCTGCAATTATATGGGAATATAGGTTTTCAAATAAGAGATCGACTAGCCAAACCCCTTGCATATAGAAGTTCTATGAGTTAGGTAGGTAATTAAAATTCCCTTCCTTGTTAATTTGGATTGCAATGGAGCAGTATAGCCCAGTTGGTGACCCTATCTTTACAATAAATAAAATATTGTCGATGGAGAAATATAAAATCTTTGCAGTAGAGGAATTTGGTGCCTCTAGCTCTCTTCCTCCGACAGGAAATGTTTGGTTATGGGTTGTAAACTTAAATAATTCCTCGCATAGATGGCATGTTGAGAAAGCAGTTCGTCGAGCCCTGTTGACGCCCTTCCATATCCAATTGGAACTAGGTTACACCAAACTTTGGTGTGGAATGGAGTTGGCTCCAAAACTAAAGGAATTACACTATCAGCTGACAATGTAAAAAACTTTTGAAGAATTAGAAAGACATACGGAATAGGACTTGGAGATTCCCCCTGAAATCATTCAACCAGGCATGCCAGTGGTAGTCCCTCTTACCTACGTGGAGAAAGAAGAGGAATGAGAAGCATAATTGTACACTATCCCCTTTGTGGAAGTTATATAAACTCTAGCAATTATCCCTAGAAGGCCCTCACCTGCAAAAAGAAAACAGTCAGAAAATAAAGACTAAGGTAAAAAGGTAGTCAAAGTCGAAGAAATATCATTCGAAACAAAGAATATCTGGTGGGAAAATTTCATTCCTATGAAGGAATCGATTTTGATGACCCAATAATCCAAGAGAAGTTGGTCAATATCACAAGTAAAATTGCCAAAAATATCAAGAAGTCAGAGAAGAACACCTGACAAGAGATGACTACAATGAAGAAAATTTTAGGCTCATTGGTCAGCCTGGGAATGAAGGAAGCTATGGAAAAATCCAAAGATAAAAAAGAACATGTCAAGAAAATAAAAGCCACGATTCAACAAATTGAAACAAGTGGGAAAAAGAAGTAAAAGATCCTCAATAGATAGAACACCATTATTACCTTGACACGGATTGCAAAGACCCGCACAGAATTAAAAATCAATAAAAATATGATCCCAAGCAAGAAAATAATGATTGACACAACAATTGATTTAACAAGAGAACCTCCACCAGTCAAATTGGTAGCAATAGTTGAAGAATGACTACAAAAGATTAAGAAAATATGACTCATTTTTTAGCAGTATTTAGAAGCGATGGAGTCAAATCAACCAACCATGTTGGTAGATGAAGAAATTGAAATCAACAAACCAGAGGAGTACGAGTCAATTCCAAAAGTTTCAACACAGTCGGTTCACCCGACTAAAACTCAACATCAGTAGGTCAGCCCCTACAAATTCGACATTCATGAACCAAAACAAGGAGAGATGATGCAAGGCATACCTCCCCAAACATTACAATTAGAAAAACAATAAAACACAAAAGAGAAACAACAACAAGAGGAGTATCACATCAAAGAAACCCTTCCAAAAAAAACCCCTCTCAGCCCAACTAAGGATAAGGAGAAGAACACATAACGAGGGCCAAAACATGATCAACAACCTCATTTGAAAAAAAAAACACAAGAGACACAAAAAACAAGAAGTCTAAGGAAAAAATGTCAAACAAAACTAGACATCTTCACACCAACAACAAAGAACACAAGGTAAGGATAAAGAAGGGAACTCAACAAAATATTTAGAAAAGTATAAGAAGAATAAGTTTCCAAGAATGATCATCAAAACAACCCGACTGTCCAACCCATTAGGTGTTAAGTTCTTGAATAGATCTGAAGATAAATCTCAAAATAAACCCACAATATCAACAAGAAGAATCCAAACCATTCACCAAAATATTGAACACAAGAAATAGTCAAAACCCTTGAGGTAGGTTAACACCATATATTAATCCTTAAGGAAGGATAACAATCCTCAAGAAATGCTTGATACATTCCCAATATTCTTCACTATGTTTCATTGCATTGCTTACACTTCTTTATATAGCTAGATATATATCTCCTAGGAGCCTTCTAGAGAGCCTTCTCACATTTATTACATCTAACTACCATGGTGGGCATTTATTAATATAGTGGACCTATTCCACCTTACATTGAATGAGAACATTCTCATATATTAAATTACTTCCACTAATAATACATAGCTACATTCCCATTGGGTACATCCCTAGGTACCCCATATTACCTCCCTAGGTACACTACATTCCATCCCCCTTCACATGTTTCGTCCTCAAAACAAGAGACAAAAACATACAATGTGACCATCTAAGCAATGTAGGAAATTGGTACCAAGTAGGACCATCCATCCATCTTAATGGAAGTCGAACATGATGTCCATTTGCTTCCTTTCCACCCTAATCATTTTCTACATCATGCCAGGGTTTCCATGGGATTTTTTCTATAGCCTGATCTCTTCCGTAGTGATAATAGTCCTCCATGCACCTTCTCTTGATTGGTTTCCTTTCTGGTTCCTTGCTGGCACATAAATGTGTTGATTTTCACTCCCTTTCCTGGATGACTATTGTTTCTCGATATGATGTGGATGGCAATATACAACAACTGTAGGAATCTTTTCTTTTTTCGCCAAATCTGCAACACATTGTTCCTTTGAGTCAATGACCTCCTTATATTCCTAACGGTCTCCTTCCTATGGTTTTTCTTCATCTCCTTTTATAGACTTTGCCTCTGATTTAACTTCAGACTCAACAATAACTTCTTTGTTAGCTTCTGTAGGCCCATCTTTTTTACTAAGAGACACATCCTGCAATGTGATTTTCTTTTTCTTGTACCACAACTCCAAAAACTTATTTTGCACATTAATATTAATGGTACCCACTGATTATATCCAAGAATATCCAAAAACAATATCCACTTCATCCATATCAATAGCATAAAAATATGAATGCAACACATATTTATCCATATTGAGCTTCAAATCCTTAAAGATTTTAATATTTTCACCCTCATCTTGTGTTCTCTGAATATTATTTGTAGGAACTTGCAGCTGATTAACCAACTGAACATTGATAAAATTATTCATGCAACTAGGGTTAATAGAAACAATAATCTTCTCCTTATGAATACAACCATGAACTTGTAATATAGAGTTTCCACATAAAAATAAACCCTTTCTACTCTATCCATCCTTACACTTTGTATGAGACCACTTGTCTAAAATTAATTTTATATATGTTTCATCAGAAAGTGTCATCAACTCATTATAATTAAATGAGTTCCACCATATGTGAGCATCTTCTTGGAAACAATAGTGTAGACACATTCTCTAGTGATATTTCCATGTGGAATTTTGATATTGATATATTCTTCAATACTAGGGCCATCATCCTTTCCAGTAAAAATCATCTTTCTTAGAGAAATATTCATCAAAAAATAGGGTTTATAAAATAACTTACTATGAAAATTGCGCGGCTTTTTTCAGAAAAACCCTGAAAAATGGCCGAATTTAAAAT
This sequence comes from Picea sitchensis, assembly GCA_010110895.2. NCBI lineage: Eukaryota > Viridiplantae > Streptophyta > Pinopsida > Pinales > Pinaceae > Picea > Picea sitchensis. Next base: position 129,713 of record SNQJ01S0001336.1, read on the forward strand.
GCTCATAACTTCACCTTCTGGACTCCATTTCGGCTAATTTTTCGAGAGGAATTCAAATATCCAATTTGTTTGGCCAAATTATGCTCCGAAAGTTCCATATCTGAACCTGAAGTGTGTTGCCCTCTTTTTTCGCAAAAACAATCTCCAAAAAGAGAAAAAAAAATCCTCCCCTTCTTTGGCCAGGGAAAGTGCTCTAATACCAATTGTTAATTACCTGAATACATATGAAGATAAATCTCAAAATAAACCCACAATACCAACAAGAATAAAACAAACCATTCACCAAAATATCGAACACAAGAAATAGTCAAAACCCTTGAGGTAGGGTAACACCATATATTAATATTTAAGGAAGGATTACACTCCTCAAGCAATGATTGATACATTCACAATATTCCTCACTATGTTTCATTACATTGCTTGCACTTCTTTATATAGCTCTATCTAACTCTGAGGAACCTTCTAGAGAGCCTTCTCACATTTATTACATCTAACTACCATAATGGGCCTTTATTAATATAGTGGACCTAGTCCACCGTACATTGAATGACCACATTCTCATATATTAAATGACTTCCACTAATAATACATAGCCACATTCCTTTTGGGTACCTCCCTAGTTACCCCATATTACCTCCCTAGGTATACTACATTACCAATTGTTAAGTACCTGAATAGATCTAAATATAAATCTCAAAATAAACCCATAATATGAATAAGAATAATCCAAACCATTCACCAAATAATAAACACAAGAAATAGAGAAAACCCTTGAGGTAGGGAAACACCATTTATTATTCCTTATGGAAGGAATTCACTCCTCAAGCAATACTTTCTTGTTACAATGACAATATTATTCACTATGTTTAATTGCATTTCTTACACTTCTTTATATAGCTCTATCTATCTCCTGGTAACCTTCTAGAGAGCCTTGTCACATTTATTATATCTAACTACCATAGTGGGCCTTTATTGATATAGTGGACCTAGTCCACCTTACATTGAATGACCACATTCCCATATATTAAATGACTTCCACTAATAATACATAACCACATTCACATTGGGTACCTCCCTAGTTACCCCACATTACCTCCCTAGGTATAACACATTAGGATTAGTTGCGGAAACCACATTTGACCCGACGACAATATACAATCAACACTTTTTTGAATTATATGAAGTTATCTCGAAGGAGTCATCAAAGAGATGGAAGAAAGTTATCAAGGAAGAAATAAAGTTGTCAAATATAAAGGATGAGAAAAATAAAATGTTACACAAGTACAAAGAAGAAGTCAAGAAGCACTTGGCGATCGAGTAGCTGGAAGAAAATGAAAACCCCATGGTAGGATTCAAAGACCTGGTCAAAATTTTGGTAAAAGATAACACAAAAAGTCTACAACAAGTCGACCATCTTTGATAGGAAAAAGAGGACATGCAACATCAACACAACCAGACATTGATTAATAGTCAAAAACTTCATGAGCATACAACCACCATCCTCACTTTAGAATACAACAAATTCAAAGAGATCAGAAAAAACTTGGAAGAAACCACCAAGATTTTAACAACTTTACATCTAGTGGTAAGCAATTGGCCCTCCTACTTTCCAATCTCATACAACAAACTTGAAGCACAAAAAATTTTGGTCGATAACATAGAAAAAACTAGAAATATGATGACCAACATAAATATAAAAGATTCTCTCACAAACCAAATAGTCAAAGAAAGAGTATTGGAAACATAGTTGTCACAATAGGAACAAGAATGGTGGAGAGAATGCCAAAAAGAACATATAGATACAAACAATGGATTCCTTCACCTCGATCAAGTTAGAGAAAATATTCAACAGAAAAAATAACAGATAGACCCAGATTCAACCACAGTGCACCAGGTAGAAATAACAAAAAAACTAAACCTTCTAGGACAAATGAAGACAATGGCTATGGAAGCACAACATTTAACTAATGTATGACATGACTTTACTCAACACCTATAACAAAAAACACCTAATATCCTCAAGACAACCTTTGAAGTTAATCTAGAAAGTAGAGAAAAAGGAACAATCGATTTTATTAGTGACAAAGGACCAATGGTAGAAGGATATTAAGAAAATCCTACATAACTTCTTCAAACATCAACAAATCCAACACCAAATAATTTTCTCTATCTCTCTCTCTCTTTCTTTTTCTCTCTTTTTCTACCAAATATAATAAACAAACCCCTTCTTGATTGGGACGAGAAAAAAAATGCCTCACAAATGAACATCTATGTATAAATAGATGATTATGTATCAAGGGAAGCATCTCTTTTGTATTGTATTGGCACATATATAATAAAGTGTTGTTTCTTGGGATATCATTTTTGTATGTCGTTACATATGTGTATGTAACCTCTATGCTTTGTTGGCTTATGTGTTGGACTACTAGTAATATTCCCTAATGTTCCCTATATTACAACAAGCATGTATAGGATGGTGTTATTCTTGAATAGAGACATTAGGGTTCTCACTTGTATTCTTAGGAACAAAATATGATGCGAAGAAATTTTCATATCTCTCATCATTTTTATTTTATAAATAGTTTTATCCATTTTTTTGAAACAATATTGGAAAGTTATTAGAGATCAACACTGCTTTCATGAATATTTTCTCCAATGTCTTGAGCTCACTGCATTAACTCTTTCTATTTGTACTTTCCTTCTTGATTCAATAAAAATATCATATTCATAAGAAATGTATTTTCATAACAACTAAAAATGATGAAATCGCTTGGAAACATTTCTTGATGAATCTCATGAAGGACTTTCATAAATATGAAAGTGAAATATTTGACTGTTTCTTCCTCATTCATTTGGATTTCAAACAAATTTAATAAAAGAGAATATGGATCTTTCCTTGGGAAATATTTCTCGACAAATAATTTTTCCAATACATCCCAACTAGTGATGGTTTCGGGAAACAATGAATAAAACCATTCACTGGCATTTTTCTTTAGAGTTAGGACAAACAATCAACAAGAAACATCATAAATATCATAAGAATATTCAAACTTAACCAAATGCTTCTCTACACCCTTTGAAGTATTTCCAAATAACATGGGAAACTTGTCTGCGGAAATATTTGGCATGAGATGAAACTTTCCTTGCAAATTGAGGGGACTTGTGTGCAATCATTTATTTCTTTGAGTACCTTGTCCCTTTATTGTAACTTGAAAACATTTTGTTGGGATTGGTGGGGAAGGAAAAATATCATCAAAACATGGAAGAAAATATTCTATTGAGTCATCATATATATCTTCTTGAAATTATTGAATCTTTTTAGTGGATTATCCAGGGAATATTTCTTCAAAATCCAGCATTTTAATAATGGAGTCACCAGGGAGTTCATCTTCCCAAATATTGGATTGTTATTTGGTTTTTTAGAAGTTGGCATACATGATGACTAGACTTATTCTATATTTAAATAAGATACAAGAATAAAAAGGTTCCTCTATATTTAAATAAGATACAAGAATAAAAACGCTCTTGTAAGAGGACTAGACTTATTCTTGAAAAACATATTCACATGAAAAGAATACCTGAGAAAGGACCAGATATCTCCCAAAGAAAGTAAATATTCACACTATGATACAATATTATAAACCAAGAAAGTAAATAGTCTCACACAACGACATTTCCATCATAGTATTAAACAAAGTAGGACACATTATTAAGAAAAAAGGAAATAATATATGGATCACATATGGCAAATAAATTTAATGATCATTTAGTTAAGATCCAAAAATATTTTTATAGACACACATTAAAATCTCACGCTTAAAATTAGAAGTTCGAGAAATCAATAATGTAATGTTCCAAATAGTTCTCTGGGAACCTCAAAAAATAAGAGTTGTATTTTCAAAAGTAATAATATTGTAAAGTTCATAAAAAGTAAATAGCATGTCCCCTTCAAAGAGGATTGGTATTGGGCTCCCATGGACCATGAAATTAAATAAATACCTAAAATATTGAAATGTGAAAGTTAGGATTTGGCCTTTGGTTCTTACAAATTTTGAAAGAAGAAAGGAAAAACAACCACTAACTGAGAAGAAAAAAGACTCGAGAGAAAAAAAAAGTGACTAATTGAATTACTATGGTGGAATATCAGGCCCACCATTATCTTCTTATTGATGCGTCTTTAATAAGATTCCATTGGGATGGAGGTGGCATAATTGTATTTCCCACTTCTTGTTGATTCGTTTTGGTTATTTTAACCAAGGATTTTCTTAACTATTGTTCAATATACTCCGGCATAGGAGAAACTGTTATCTCATGTTTGATATAGGTTTCAAATAATTCATTTTCTAGATCTTTTAGATCCAGGCTCAATTGATGAAGCATGTCTACAAAATATTTTTTCTTGTTCCTTACCAAATTAACCACCTTTCCACTTCATCTTCAAAATATTGAATTAAGTCATTAAATTCGTTGGCCTAATAAATTTTTAAGGAATCCAACTATTCTTTTAATTTCTCCTTTGATAATAGTATTGGATCCATAATTAAAGGTGGGTCCTCTAATTCCTTAGTAAAATCAACAATCTTTAAAAACAAATCACCTCTTTTAGTATTTATAACATCACATTCAAACAACATTTCCTGCAAGCACTTAATTATCTCCAACCAACAAGCATTAATTTGTTTTAGATGAGTCTTTGAAGAAAGATTTTGGTCTCTCCTATGTGTATCACTTAAACTTAAGACCCTTGCCAAAAATTTACCCATTGCCTCTTTATAAAAGATTTCATTGTTTTCCAAATATTTTTGGAGGTATTATTTGAAATGCATGACCCTTGTGGATGTTCGATTACTGAGAGGGGGGGGTGAATCAGTAATAGAGAAATTTAATCCTTTTTAACCATAAAATGAAATTGTTATATCAATGTAGCATTATCATCCAATAGTTGTAGAGTAAATAAACAATGAACAAATGAGCAATGATACACACCCATAGTACACCGATGTTTTTACGTGGAAACCCAAAGCGGGAGAAAACCACATGAATTATTTTTCTTATATGTCTTTAAGAAATACATTCATTGGAAGCAAAAAATTCCTTTGTTTTCTAGATGCAATTGGAAGGAGGCTCCAACTCCCTATTTTATCAGGCTACAACCTGAGGGAAGCTCCAACTACCTAACTCTCTAGCTACAACCAGAAGGAGGCTACAACCCCCTATGTTCTCTGGCTACAACTAGAAGGTAGCTACAACCCCTTGTCCTTGCCCCATCCAACTGCCCTGATGTAGAAGTAGAATGATAGAACCATTGTCACACTATCATTTTAAGATATACTGTTGTAAGCCTCTACCAATCAACCTGCACCAAACTGCCTGTAATCAACATGTACCATAAACAACCTATAATCAACCTGTACCATAAACAAGTGCATCAACCATGCACCAACCTATACCTCAAACTGTACCATCAATGAAGGAATCAACCATGCACCAAATATGTACAAATCATGCATCAAATATACACATAAACTATGACTCATCAAGATGTACCAACATCATCAACTATACACCTCATGTATGTGCCAACTCATCAACTACTTGTCTCAACCATGTACCCAACATGTACCTCAACCAAAAACCCTCATCAATTTCATCATCCAAATATTATTTGTAACTATGTAATAGACCTGGTGTATATGATCACATACTTGAAAACCTTCCTTAACTTTAACAACAAGAGACTACCATTTTCATCAAACTTTACTTTAGTCTCACATGACTAATTTTGGATTACTCAACAACCCTAACTTGAAATAATCATAACTATGTACCTGTAATGAATAAAGATATGAAAATAGTACATCATTTTCTTCAGTGTATTTCATGGAATTCCTCCAGGTTTCACTACTTTGAACCTCTTATAAAAGGAGTTATAGCAAAAATGGCATACCTTGTTGAATTATGGCTTATTCTAGAGAGTGATCTTGTAGAGCGTGCCCTGCATAGAATATTTGTTGTATGGATCTGAAAATGGTACATAGAATAATACAGACTGGACTGTACTATAGAAAATACACTTGGTCTTACTAAATTGAGATCTGTTATGAAGAATTTATGACGTTTTTACCAGAAACACCTGTTTTAGACTAGTTTCAAGATTAGCCACAAACCCTATTTTCCACGGAGTGTAAATCCAAAAATACAATGACCCACAAGATGAAATTTTTATCACAGCTACTTGGATATGTTTCCTCAATGGTCTCCAGATTTTGTGGTCTGAATAATTACAGAAAAAAAGTTATTGTGAAAATGGTGAGATGGCGTGTAAATAACATACCTTAGAAAGCATCATCAAAATAATTTATCATCCCTCGAATTTCGGCCTTCTCTACTTCACCTTCCCTCTAAAATTCTCCTTATATATCCTTTGGTTACCTCAGTCACTTATATATATTCACTATGCTCAAGTGTAATTAAAATGAGAGACCCTTACCTCTTATTTATACTTTTATGTAACTTCCTCAAGGGGTTACCTTCTAACCATCTTAAACCACTTTCCTCATTTTAGGGCTAACCCACTTCTAACCACTTGTCCACTTAGTAATTTCTCCATTTAATTTATTATTTAAATAAAAAAAATTGTATACACTTTGACTTATAGTACACTCATCACTTCACTTTATTATTTAAATAATTTCTTCTTTGCAACCACTCTGACTACTTTGACCTTTTGGGGCTTCTAGATGACTTATGAGGGTTCTCCAACTTCACATGGCTATAACTATATAACCATGAGGAGTTATGTGATGTTCCACATACCATCAGAAATGACATGGCATGTACCATCCATATAGAATAGTCTTATTTAAAAAATTTCTTCTTTGCAACCAATTTTACTACTTTGACATTTTGGGGCTTCTATATGACTCATGAGGGTTCTCCAACTTCACATGGACATAACTCTCTAACCATGAGGAGTTATGTGATTTTACACATACCACCAGAAATGGCATGAAATTTACCATCCATATAGAATAGTCTTATTTAAATAATTTCTTCTTTGCAACCACTTTGACTACTTTGAGCTTTTGGGGCTTCTAGATGACTCATGAGGGTTCTCCAACTTCACATGGCCATAACTCTCTAACTATGAGGATTTATGTGACATTCCACATATCATCGGAAATGGCATGACATGTAATATCCATCTAGAATAGTCTTACCTTCATATATGTTAAAACTCATACCATTATACATCAAACAAACGTGGGTCCATCACCCAAACCTTTACCCTACCGATATTTGTTATCTGACTTTCTTCAAGGGTTGATATCAATTAAAACCAACCCAAATAATCAACAATATCCCCCTTTGGCATTGATGGCAACACTCTGATGAAATACTGAATTCATATCACTCATACTCCCCCTGTGACCATCGCTCCCCTTGGAACCATGCCTCTGTGCTCTGCATCTGATAAATCTCTCCCCCTTTTTCATCAATGGAAAAGGTATCTTTCCATCTGAGGCTGCTCCCCCTAACTGATTTGTCCTTGAAACTGATCTCCCAACCTGGAATTTCCTATTTATGGTGCTTCCTCGTGTAAATCTAAGACATATAAGATAATCATTCAAAAGCATTCATTTTGGAGTAGAAATTACTCCGAGTCTCTGGAGAAGATACTCAAAGGCTTCCCTTGGAAGCGGTTTTGTAAATATGTCTGCCACTTGTTCTTTTGTTCCCACATATTCAACTCTGATGTTCTTCTCTACAACATGTTCCCATAGAAAGTGATACTTTATTAGAAGTGCTTCATCTTGGATTTCATCACTGGGATCTTTGAGATACTGATGGCGCTTGTATTATCACAATATATTGGAATGGGCTCATCATACTCAGCCTGTATATCTGTCAAAAAAAATTTCATCCATAGAACCTGAGTACAATATCTTGCTACTGCAATATAATTTGCTTCGGTTGTAGATAAATATATTGATGATTGTTTCTTTCTTACCCAAGATAGTAAACACTCACCCAAGTAGAACGTTGCTCTGTTGGTTCTTTGTCGTTCATCAATGCAACCTACCCAATACACATATCTATAGGAAATAAGTGATAGATCCTTTCCTTTTGGATACCATAATCCAAACTCTTATGTTCCTTTGAGATATCTAAAAATACTCTTCATTGCTAATACATGTGATTCCTTTGGTGCTTCTTGAAATCGTGCCACCTGTCCAACTTCGTGCATTAGATCTGGTTTGGATGTTGTCACATATAGTAAGATATCAATCATTGACCTATATTTCCTCTAGTTTGTAAACTTTGAATCATTATCTTTTTTCAACTTGCAACTGGTTTGCATAGGAGTGGTAACTAGTTTGCAATCTTCCATTCCGAACCTATTTAACATTTCTCTGATATACTTAGTTTGAGAAATAAAATTTCCTTGGTTTCTTTGACGTATATGAATACCTAGAAAGAAGGATAGCTCTCCAGGTAACGATATTTCAAATTCATTCTACATATCCTTTGAAAATTTATGTCTTAACCTGTCATCATTACTTCCAAAAATAGTATCATCAACATATACTTCAATAAATAAAATACTATCTTGAGTTACCTTGATGTAGAGATTGATGTCTGCACTTCCTTTTCTAAACCCTTCCTGTTGTAGATATTTATCTAGTCTAGATTACCATGCTCTGGGAGCCTGTTTTACACCATACAAGGCCTTCTTCAATTTTCACACGTAATTTGCATTCTCTGAAAACTGAAATCCTTTTGGTTGTTCGATGTAGACTTGTTCTTCAAGTTCCAATTCAGAAAAGATGATTTTGCGTCCATATGATACACTTTAATATTCTTAGAGCATGCATAAGCTAAAAGCAATCAGATTTCTTCCATTCTGGAAATTGGGGGAAATGTCTATTCAAAGTCGATTCCTTCAACCTGTGCATATCCTTTACATACCTATCCAACTTTGTTCCTTGTAACATGTCCATATTCATTCAATTTATTTCTGAAAACCCACTTTGTGCTAATCACATTCTTATTATTTGGTCTTGGAACCAATTTCCAAGTGTCATTCTTCTCTATTTGATCCAATTCTTCATCCATTTCCTTATTCCATAATTCATCCTTCCTGGACTCTTCAAAATTGTTTGGTTCAATTGTAGATAAGAGTGCTAGGTGCATTTGTTCTAGTGAACAAATTCTTCTTCTAGTCTCAACTCTTGCATCCTTGTTTCCAATAATATGATCTGAAGGATGATTCTTTTGCACTCGTTTTATAGGTGTCTTTGGAGGCACTTGTTGAAATTGATCTTCTACTTATTTTTGATATTCTTCATCTTCCTCTTATACTTCTTCTTCATCTTTTTCTTCTTCTCCTTAAATTTGTTCCACTGATTCATTTTCTTCTTCCTTTGATTATCATCCACCTGTTTCATCAATTGTTACATTGATGCTTTCAACAACTTTGTTCAATCTCAGATTGTAACACGTGTATGATTTCCTTGTACTTGAGTAACCAACAAGTACTCCTTTGTCCACACAAGAGTCAAACTTTCCCATTCTGCCATCTTCTCTTTTGATGTAGCATTTGCTTCCAAATATTCTAAAGTGATTCACATTTGTTGGTCTTCCTTTCCATATCTCGTAGGGAGTTTTTTCATTGTTGTTTCTGAGCATTACTCTGTTTTGAATGTGAATTTTTGTATGCACTCGATGTTTCCAAAAAATATATGTCCATTTGGAATCCATTAGCATTGTTCGAGCCATTTCCTATGTAATTAACATCCATAATGATCATTTGTCTCTGAACCACTCTCTGAATCAATCTATGAATCCATTCTCCCGTCCACTGTCATATATTTATCCAAGCCTTCTAAGTGTTATTACAAATCCATCTATGTCCATACTTTCCAAGACTCTACTACACAACTGTCCATAATATTGACCCATTTATTACTATACTATCATGAAGTCTTCACTACTACAACTATCAATCTGTACTTCTGCTAACTGGCACAACTTCGAGGAAAGGAAAAATGCTACTCCAAAGATAAGGTAGAGGAAAAATCTCCTCACCTCATTCAGTAAATAATTTTGGGGGCCAAAATCCCCCCCAAATGGGGAGATATGATTGAGATTGGATCATTATATAATTTTTCATGTATCTTGGTACTTTTTGGGTGGAAAAAAATGGATAAATAAGGTTGTAAGGTGTAACATCCCCGGTTTTAATCCATATGAACTAGAATGTATTATGTAAATGTGAATTAAGTTGGTGAGACAGTATGTGAAAGTTCGAGCTACCTAGAAATGTAGTACTTTGAATTTATTAATAAAATGCATCACTGTCTGCAAGATGGACAAGGACGAGAGATATGGGGTTGAGGGGCTACTGCTTTTATTATTTTTTTATTACCCACCTTTGGGGGACGATGCACATGAGTCTCTTGGGGAGACCATGTTGTCTCTCAGAGTATGTGAGTTTCTTGGGGATACCACATCCTTTCTATTTAAACCCTTCCTGTGGGATGTTCATGGTTGGTTGTTCATTGTTTTTGGTTCACTACTCATTTTAGTTGGGTGCTCATTTGTTTTTCTACTTGTTCATTTTTGTCTCTTATCTTTCGCTTGATCTTTCTTTCTCATTCATGTACTAGGGATGGAATGGAATTGAATGGTTGGAGTAGGAGAGCTATTTTTATATGGATTTAATTAATTTTTTATTATTCTTGAAAGGAATGAATTCTTGAGTGTTAAGATGCATAACTATTCACAACTGATAATCCTTGGAGTTTTCTAGCATTGATATTCCTGACCAGTAGCATTGGATCCCTGGAAGAGAAATGGAACAACCTGGGTGACTGCATTTTAGAGAAAGGGGTTCATTTCTTCAAGTTGTGTAGGTTGAAGGGGAAGAGAGATGGAAAATTAGGATTGTTGTGTGGTTGGGAAAATGTGAGAGCTTAATCTCTAACTATTGTGTGTTTATATTTGGACTAGGACTTGTCCTTTTGGATTCATATGCATAGATTGGGGGTGACCTGCTGTTGATATTTGAAACAAAAATGTCTATGGTTGGGTGGAACATCATTGTTTTGTAGTCGGTTAGTGAATGGTTTAATTAAAGATAAGTTCTCTCTATGTTTTATGTATAATGTATATTCCACTGTGTATTATTATTATCTCTGATATATGTATTTATAATGTGCATTCTTGTTGGTTATTGTTGTGCATCGAATGTTGTTCATTTCTTGGATGGTTTATCATGTTTTGGTTAATTTCATTCATTGAATTCATGTTCCTTGATTTAAAATAATGGAACAAAATTCAAAATCAATCCAAGAAGTAAATCTGAAGTAAAGATTGGTATTAGATCTATAGTAAGAAAGAAATTACTTGGTTTGTTGATTTGAGTATGTTACCATTGGCATCGAAGTGAAGTTTTTCATGTTTCTGGTACCAGGTATGTTACAAAGTGGTATCAAATAATTCTTGAACAATGTTCTGGAAGTAGTGTCGCTCATTCTGGTGGCTGGGTACATTACACAAGACCATTTTAGTGGTAGGTCTTAGTTTCGAAATTGGGGTTGGGAACCTTTTGGAGCCATATTAACACTACACATGCACATATATATGTAAATAGCCCACTATAATGTATCCAACCACCCACAGGTCGGGAACACTAACTTCAAGTCCACTTCTGAACTAATTTTGAATTATGGTAAATTTTTAATGAATAAAGAGGCATGAAATATTCACATGCAGAGATAAATATTCATGCTACAACATAAAGGATTGAGAAATATGTCATGAACAACTATAACCAACAAGCATGAATATTATAGATACAAATCTCATAGTTAAATAAATACATAGCGGAATAAATACATAGGTAAATAAAACCATGACAGAGAACACGTATCTTTCATTAAAAAAATCACCAATTGGCTACAGACCAAGGACGTTCCACCCAACCATAGAAATTGTTGTTCCAAATATCAACATCAATGTCACCTACGATCCAGGGCTATGAATTCACAAGGATATTTCCAGAGTGTCACTCGACTTCCCAACACAGTCAACATGCAATCTCTCATAGGATTTTCAACACCCACAATAATCCAAAGTACACCATCTCTCTTCTACCCATCCTGCACAACCCAAGAGAATGGACCCCCTTATTTCCCATGCAATCCCTCAGGATGTCATCTTCTTCTAGGGATCCAGTGCATCTGGTTAAGAATCTCCATGTTGGGATTCTCAGGATTCACAACTTTGAGGAAAAATTAACATAGGCCAAAGTGTCTCAGTCATGTAGGCATTAATTCATGGATGGAATACACCTGAAGTCATTACGGTCGACCAAACCATGGCTCCTCTCCACCAATCCGTTTTCCTTTCCCAAGCCAACATACAAATGAGGAAATATGAGTGGGTGAAGGAATGAGTGGAGAGAGAACAGAAAGAAAGGTGTGAACAATGAAAAACAAGTGAGTAAGTGAGTTAAGAAGAACCAACCACCCCCCAAAAAAGACCAAAAATGGGCTTATGTTTTTCTTGGAAATAAGGAACCACTTGGCCTCCCCCCCTCAAGAAACTCATGTAACTGTTATTCTTCATTAAAACAAAAATGGGTAATTAAAATATAAAATAAATATTGATCCCCTCAAGCCCCCTCTCTTGTGGAATCATAGCCCCCTATAACTCTTGTCCTTGTCCGTCTAGCAAGCAATGATGTGTTTATTAGTAATAATGATCAAAACATTACATTTCCTAGGAACATTGGCCTCTTTTAATTGTTTGGGGCACTCTTCCCTTTCATAAATTAATAAGATACATTATTTAATGTGGGGCTCAAAACTGTGGTATTACATTTCCCTCCCCGTTATTTTGGAACTGTCCTCAGTGGATATACAAAGCATGAATCAAAATTCCAAAATTTATTCAAAACGTTGCAGGTACTCTTCCCACATGGCATCTTCATGCTCCCAAGTAGCATCCTCAAGACCGTAGCAAGTCCACTGGACTTTTACCATCTTTATAACTTAGTTCCAGAGCATTTTGACATTTCTATCCAATATTCACATTGGTTGGACCTGAAAGTCTCCCTCTGTATCTATCTGAATCAGATGCCAATCAATAACATTGTTAGGATCATGTACATATTTTTTTAGAAAAGAGACATGAAATACATTATGCACATTCATGGAAGCAGGAAATGCAAGCGTGTATGCAATTGGACCTATTTTGTCCAATATCTTAAATGCACCACATAATCTGGCTACTAGCTTTGTACAACTACCCAACTTCAAAAAGATCTTCTTGGGATTCACTTTTAAATGCACATGCTTCCCCACTTTAAATTCTCTAGTTGTCATGTTCTTATCTGCATAAATTTTCTATCTATCTTGAGCTGCCTTTAAATTCTTCTTAGTTCTAACCATGTAGTCTTCCATGTCCTTTAGCAAGTCTATCCCAAGTACCACTCTATCTATTGGGTTGTCCCAACTTATTGGGGTATTTCATTTCCTACCATACAACGCTTCAAATGGGCTCATTTTCAATGAATATTGATACCCGTTATTATAGGAAAACTCAACCAAGTGCAAGTAATCTTCCAACTTAGATGGACTATCCATCACATACATTCTCAACATGTCTTCAATTAATTGGTTGACTCTCTATGTATTCCCATCTGAATGTGGATGGTATGTTGTGCTAAAGTTCATATCTGTACCAAATCCTTTAAACAATCCCCTCCATAAATTTGAAGTAAATTTTGTGTCTCTGTCTGAGAAAATTGCCTTAGGTATCCCATGCAACCTAGCAATCTCCCTCATGTAAATTTCTGCAATATTAGTTGTTGCGTGAATCATTTTTACAAAAACAAAAGTTCTCTTCACACTCTATTATCAATTCAAATTTAATTCCCTTCTTTTTCAAAGAAGTGATGGGATGAGAAATCTTACAGAATCCTGCTATAAATCTTTGTAGTAACCAACTAACCCCATAAAAGATATAACTTATGAAAAATTCTCGGTTGTTGGCCATCCTCTAATTTCTTCAATTTTGTTTGGATCCACTACTATACCTTGTTCTGAAACAATGTGTCCCAAGTAATGGATTTGTTCTTGGTAAAAAGAAAAAAATATTAATCTTGGCATACAACTAATGTTCCCTCAACACTTGCAATACCAATATTAAGTGATGTTCATGTTATTCTTATAACTTATAATAGACAAGTATGTCGTCCAGGAATACTATGACAAACTTATCCAAATAATTTATGAATATGTCATTCATTAAGCACATAAATATAGCTGTTGCATTGGACAATCCAAATGGCACCACTACAAATTCATAATTCTCATACCTGGTTCTAAAGATTGTCTTATGGATGTGTTCTTCCTTGATTCTTACCTGATGGTATCCCGATATCAAGTCTATCTTTGAAAATATATTTTCCCCTCTTAGCTGATCAAAGATGTCATCAATTATGGGTAGAGGGTACTTGTTCTTTATAGTGGATTTATTCAGCTGTCGAAATTCAATACACAGTCTCAAAGTTCCATCCGTCTTTTTGACAAAGAGTATCGGTGCTCCCCAAGTTGAAACACTTGGATGTATGTACCCTTTCTTCAACAATTCTTCCAACTTGTTATAACCCTAAATTTCACCTGACATGCATACCTGGCATCAGGCCATCTAACTTGATATATTTACCAAGCCATTATTGAAAAAATCTTCTAAAAACCATAATTTTGAAGGTGTACATGCCCTCTACCATTATTGCCTATGTACACACACTTGCTAAGCCACTACAACCCATGTACACTCATAGAATATCATGAAATGTGGAAATTTGCATAGGATATTAGTTTTTGGGCCGTTACTTAACCGTTTGACTACCCATATCCATTCACTCCAACCGTTACTATCCCTTTTGGCCTATAAAAGAAGGGGTTGGGGTCCCATTACGAAGGGAAGCACGAGAGCAAAGAAACTCTGCCCATTTTATCAATCCCCCTTTGCCCCAATTGTAAATCCCTTACCATTTCCCTAAGAAAGAAATGAAGAGGAGAAGAAGACGTAGAAAAAGTTGGTGCATGGTGAAGAGGATCCCAAGACCAAGTTCAAGGAGTAGTGTCGATCTCATGTTGTAAGCGTCTTTTGTAAGATTAATATAAAGAAGTAATTTTTTCGTCTCGCCAAATGACGTCTTAAACTTATATGATTTGTTTACATTTCTTGTTTATGATGTCTAACCCAATAATACATATGTGGAATGAATGCTTGTAGTTTCTTGTTTGTCTTTTGATGAATGCAGTTCAGCCCTGGGAGGAGACTTGCAGTCAGGAAACAACCAAGCACAAAGGGATCGACATCAGACGTGAATTTTAAGGTAGGCCTACCAGATCCCTCTCTCTTTTCTTTTATGTATGATTGTGGGGTAATGTTGGGATAGTGATAAAAAGTAGGAGACTTTAGACGGTTAGCTTTTCCTACACTTTAGACCCTTGGTGTAGTCCGTAGAGGCGTTTTCCCACTATAGTAGAATTGGTGATCGTACTGGGGATGCCTCTAGGGTCTTTGGGGATATTTCTTTTTGGGTCCTTTGAATTAGTTCATTCATTGTTTCCTAAGTTTCTGTGAGTTTCTATGTCATCAAGGGATGTTGGTCTTCTATACTAGTACTCCCTTCCTGTGTTGGACTGTTGTTTTTTCATTTTTTTGAAGAGTTACAGAGTTGTACACGGCCTCTAGTGGGCCTGCATGCGTGCATACATGCTCTTCCCTTGGATAGTCTGCATACATATGTTGGTTGTTGAAGTGTCAGTAGCGTGCCTGTTGAGAAACATTTTGTAAAAAAGAAGAGGCAGTCATCCTCTTCCCTATAAAGAGTCACACTTCTCAAGGGTTTTCTTGATCTATTACTGGTCTCTGTTATAGCAATATGTAGCCTAGGTCTGACTTCAGTTTAGCTTTATTTTGATCAAAGATTTCTTGTGTTTTCTTTAATAGGGTTTTTAGACAACTTGGTGAGTCTGCTTTGATCTGCCTACTTGGTGTTGTCTGTGACTCCCTACGATCTGCGATTTGGCCATAATCCATTTCTTTGCCCTGTCTTGTCACCATTTTTCCCTTTTTTTTCTTTGAAAGAAAAGAAAAGAATTCATTTTCAAATTTCTTGTTTTGAAGCAAGTAACAATAAAAAAAAAAAATTCATTACTTTGTTTCGTAAAGTAGTTTAGGTTAGTTTCTCTGTTTTCCAAGGAAAAATAAAGTTTTCTTAAGTTCTTTACTTGAATGATTAGGACATTAAGTAGCTCGTAGTCGAGCGAAATCTGGTTTTGAGTTTTTCTTTTCAAAGATCTGAGAAAAGTAGTTACGAAAAGTTTGCTGAAAGAGTTTCAATTGGAAAATCTTTATTTGTGAAGAAAGAAGTACTTTTGTTTCCAGTATCATCTTATGCTCTTCTCTTTTGTCTCTTAAAGAACATCATTGGTTTCACTTTCGTTCCTTTTGACTTAAGACAACCACTAAAAGTAACGCCTAATTAAAAGTTACTAGACTTTGTGTTTGTAGGGTCCATCAATTTAGTCTAGGCTAGAGCCTTGATTTAGGATTGGAGAGAAAACTCTTCAAGGCTACAAAAACAAACAAAAGAGTATGTCCTAGGGAGTGCTTGAAAGTCCAGTAACTGTGAAAGTTATCTGAGACCCCCCTCTAACACAGGGGCTAAACATGAGGTCGCATGTGGAAAGGTAACGGAGATAACCCCTCAAAAGCCAAACCAAGCGTAGTGGGGAACGCATATAGAGGGCTTATCTTGGGACTCCAATGATCTCATTTGCCATGTAGCTTCGTGGGGCTCGAATCCATTCAAGGTCCTCAGTTGTCTTCCAGAACACTTGATTTCGATACCCTTGATAGATTTCGGGCTTGATACCCTATTCATTGCGGTCCACCCGACTGTTGACTGTACCCACCTGGTGATTGTTCGCACACGACAACCTAGTTGCCTTTATCTTAGTGACTTACACAGGTGATTGCGGGGGTATACCACGGTACCTAGGGCAGACATCGGGCCACGCTTTGCAAAGGATACCTAGAGGGTGCTTCCATATTTGAGTTTCACTTGTACTGGTAAGTTTCTCTAGTGTTAGCTGGTGTAACTATTCTTCCAACTAGCTAGTGGTCTGATTGTCTTATCTCATAGGAGCATTTTCTAGCATGTGTTGTTTCTGTAAATGATAATAGAAATCCCTAGTGTGTCATTGATCTTTTCACACAGTGGAGGATCAGGAGCTCCGAAGGTCGTGAAGGATTCTTAGCCTGTTGTCGATTAATCTAGAGCCACCCCTTCCACTGCTAAGGAGAAAACCCAACCAACAAGGGTCTTTTGAGGCGACCAGGTTACAAGAAACTGTGCCTGACTCATCTCCGAGAGGAGAACATTTGATTCCAGAAAAACCAATCATTTTAGGCCTCAGAGTGAAATCTCTTGGTCTATATAACCCTCCAATCACTTATCTATTAGCGCCCATCGTCGTATAGGTTCAACCTTATGAGCATCAAGTAGTGTCACAAGCAGTGATGGAAAAAAATGTTGCTACCTCTTCAAGGAATACTCATATTCCCTCTACGACTGTCACTACAGGGGGTGTTCCACCTCCTAACCAACCGTCATCGGTCCAGACCACTATGGTCTTGACTGCCTCTACATTTGGAAATGGTCCTATTCTATCTATGGTGGAGATCATTGCTCCATTTAGCCAAAGTGCGACAGGCCCTCCATTCTCATACAGGATGCCTAGCTTTGCTACAAACTCTGTCCTTTCCTCCTCCACTCTACATAATTTAGGTCTAGGGGTAGGGAGCTTGAACGCTCCTCTACAATGATCCATGGGGGTCACTTCATCTCCCTATAATTCTTTCCTTTACGGAGGGGGTCATATACCTCCTTCATCCCCTTCACTCGGCAGTGCTCACCAACACTCCGTCGAGACGAACGTACACTATAGTTCGTTTGGAGAAGGTAGTCAAGGACTTCCTACTTATAGCATGCTAGTAGGTTTGAAACCATTCTCTTTGTTCAACGTGTTTGGTAACAATGCTTTCTCGTCAGCTGCCATCTCAGTCGGGGTAACCCCGATTATGGAAAAAAACATCCTGTACATGGTACTGTTCTTGAACAAGGGGAAAACTTAGGAATTCCTTCCCCACAAGGACCTTGGAATCTGTGGCAGGGATCAGTTCCCTTGTCAGGGATTTCGATTGGGGGAAACCCCTTTCATATCCAATGGAAACTCGGGCAAGGCTCAACACCTATGGCTATTAGATCAACAGGGGGAAACACCTCCCAAAATCCTTGGAATGCGACGCAAGCCCAACCCTTTATGTCCTATTATGGGAGATAGTCGATGACATATCAACAAGCATAGAATCCATACCCTAGTCACGACTATGGTTATTACCAGAACCCTGGACAACAACCTAACTTTTCCTGGAACCCTGGTGCCAACCAAACTCTAGGTGCCTTTTTCCCTGGTTATAACCAACAACCCAAATTACCATTTCTGGAAACTCTGCACTTGCCAGACTTGACAAGGTTATTAAATGACCCCATTTGTCATGATCTGCGTTGGCCTCCTATTCTGACCAAGTTTCCTTCAGACATCCCAAAGTTCGAAGCTAAGCCTAATGAAGATCCAGGTGATCATGTGACTACCTTCCATCTTTGGTGCTCATCCAACTCATTGAGAGATGACTCTGTACAGTTTTGTTTGTTTCAACGCACTCTCATTGGGAGTGTTGCAAAATGGTACATTGAGCTTGACTGCTCGAGATACTCTTCCTTCGGCGAATTGGCTATGGATTTCTTAAATCATTTTCAATTACCTGTGAGATACGATGTCGGCACCAAATTGTTGGCCAATTTTGAGCAGACAGAGGAAGACCATATCTCTGATCACATTTGAGAATGGATACGCTAGAAGAGTTTGATAAAAGTGCCAGCCCCACCAACATTTCTGCTTGAGTGGTTCCTTAAGTCTTTGGTACCCCAGTTGTCCAAATACGTTGCAACGTCGAGGGTATTTTCATAGGAAGATGCGATAATGAGAGCCCAACAACTAGAACTGATTTACTCTCAGTCTGGTGTACTTTATGAATTTTTTAGAGATGCACCGAGGTCATTACTTGATAAGACTAGAAAAAGGCCTGGACCACATGCTGATGGTATTATTGGTTCAACATAAACAAATCCCGCTGATCAACTTTCAAATCAATTGCAGCAATTATCGATACAGTAGACAATGGCCAGCCAGACCATTGGTTCGACTGTTCCCCCTACCCAAAAGTCGGATGTACATAGTGTGTAATCAACAAACCCAAAGGCCACCCAGCACACTGAACGAAAGAAGAAACAATGAAATAAGGGTAATGGGGATAAGAAACCTACCGATAATGCTAGCGAGGGAAACACTGAAAAGAAGAAGTCGAAGTATCCATGTAATCTTTGCAAAGAATACCATCCGACTCACCAATGCCCTCGGCTTGCGGAGGCCCAGAAGTTATTGGCACAACAAAAACCTCCTATGTTAATGAGATAGTTCCCACTTGGGAAAATCTAACTCAAGCCTCTTCGAGCGTGGAAGGGGGCAGTCAGGGACCCCCTCCATCTTAGACCAATCCCTCATCCATGAATGTGTGCATGATGAAAGGTAGCATTGACATAATGACTAGGACACGCAACTACGAAATGCCAAACACCTCTGAGAAGGGTAAAGAATATGAAAACCCATCTCTTCCTCTCCATATTGAGAATACATTGGTTGAAACAATGATATGCATCTCGAAAGGTGCGTTCAAGAAAGCTTCCCACAACCCAAATGCAAGGGCCACCCAAAACTACTCTGTGGTGGAGGATTTTTCACAAACCCCTTATGCAATGTCTTCTTTGGAAGTCCTCCAAAGTTTCCCTTCCCAGAGAAAGGCTCTATTAGCTGCCTTAGGATCTGTTGAGACTTGTAATCCGGGAACAATCATGATTGATACGACCGACTTAAAACCTCATCTTCCTTACCATGTACCATTTCAGATAGTAGTGGCTTACACCATGAAAAATTTTACTCGGAACATTTTTCGCATGGTGGTTTATGAGGGTGCCTCGACATGCATGATTTCCTTGGCGTGTTGGAAGGCCATTGGCCAACCCATTTTGTCTCCGTCGCCTACTCTTCTCACCTCTTTCGATGGTCATTCATTCCAACTACATGGAATCATCCCCTCTTTCCCTGTGCAGTTGGGGGGGAAGACCATGTGTGTCGAGGTTGAAGTGGTCGATGCGTCTCTCGACTACAATCTCTTGTTAGGAAGGATTTGGACCTCTGCTATGCAAGCAATGGTCATGACAGTTTTTCGGGTCTTGGTGTTTCCACATGAGGGCTAGATCATGACTATTTATCAGTTATCCTTCTCCCATCCTGACCCTTCATTGGGGGTATCCATGGTCCCAATGATTGATAACCCTCATCCTGACATCGTCAATGTAGGGATTGTTTTGTGCCCATCTTTGATGGGTACTTTCGATTACCCACCTCCGACCAACAATGTCCACTACATATCGGTTGTCCCTAACCAACCTAGTGCTGAAATCTTTCAAATCTCATCGTTTCACATGACTTACTTTAACGATCCATGGACTCTTCCTTCCCCATAAGCTACGATGGAAGGGACAGAGCACCATGGCATGGCCATTCCTTTGTCCATGGCATAATTTGCATACTCTATAGTTCAACAATCTTTCGTCGACCCTGATCCGACTCTCGCACAAGAGTCAGATCCGGTTCTTGAGCCTACGTGGGCTCAAGGTTCCCTCACTGATACTAATTATTTAGACTTAGCCTTGCCCTCAAAAGAGGCAATTATTGAGGCAATGACTAGACCGGACAGACCCTGGGATGATCTTCATCACAAATCTTACTTCCTCCCAGAGTTAAGAAGAATTGAAGAAGGTGAATTCACTCTGGCTATGACTGGAGATAAGGCTTTTCCTATCAATCCTTTTACTACGCACATTTTTTACTCTGAAGGAAATATGGAATCCATTGATCAGACCATACCTATTGATATCTCCAAAATCCCTAGCTTTGTGGAGAATATATTCGTCGGAGCAAACTTCTCCCTTGAGAAGATTCAAATCTACACAGATTTATTTAAAGAATTTTGCAACATGTTTGCCTAGTATTACAAGGAAATTCCATGCATAGATCCAAGAATCGTCGAACATGAAATCATGACATATCATGATGCCAAGCCGGTCCAGTAGAAGCTTCGTCCATTCAATCCTAGGAAAGAAATAGTTATTAAAGCTGAAGTAGAGAAACTACTCCAAGCTGGTTTCATCTACCCCATCCAATTGACTCAATGGGTGTCAAATCCAGTTCCAGTCAACAAAAAACAGGGTACGATTCGCGTATGTACGGACTTCTGCGATTTGAATAAGGCCTGTCCAAAGGATTATTTCCCCACACCATTTATTGACCAGATAATTGATGAATGCGTAGGTTGTGAAGCCTTTTCTTTCATTGATGGTTTTTCGGGATAAAATCAAATACAAATCAAGCTCGAAGACCAACAAAAAACTGCTTTCATCTATTCGTGGGGTACATTCACTTATCAGAAGATGTCTTTTGGTATGAAAAATGTTGGAGCTACGTTTCAGCGAGCCATGTCTTTTGTTTTCCATGATTTCAAACACAGTCGAGGCTTATCTTGATGATTTAGTGTCACGATCTCTCAAGGGAGTTAATCATCCCGCACACCTCTGACTTATCTTTGAGTGATGTCGCTACTACAGAATTCGCTTGAATCCAAATAAATGTAGTTTTTACGTTACATCGGGTCGTCTACTTGGTTTCATAGTTTTGACAACATGGATCATGGTTGATCCTCTAAAGGTTTATGCGATAGTTCAGTTGCCTCGCCTGTGCACAGTCCCTTAGCTTCAGAGTCTACAGGGAAAAGAAAATTGTTTACGGAGTTTCATCGCAAACTATGCTGAGATCACAAAGAATTTTATGCGTTTATTGAAGAAGGAAATTCCTTTTCATTGGGACGAAGCCGCTCAATTCTCTTTAGAAGCGTTGAAATGCGCCCTCACGTCTACCCCTCTGCTTCAGCCACCTAATTATAATAAATATTTCTTATTGTACTTGGCCGCTGCAGAGTCGACCATCGGCATGGTATTGGTTCAGGAGGATGATTTTCTCTCAGAATACATGATATATTACCTGAGTCGAGACCTGTTCAGACCAGAACTTAATTATTCCCATGTTGAAAAACTTGCGTTCACAGCCATTCATGTTGTCCAACGATTTCGTCATTATATCTTGTTTCTCAAGACCATCATCATTGTCGTTGTGAATCTGTTTCAATACATGTTGACACGATGTGTAATGGGTGGAAAGATCACTAGATGGATAGTGATCCTCCAAGAATTCAACTTGGATTTTGTTTCAGCGAAATCCAAAAATTCATTGGTCTTTGTGGAACTCATTTCGGAACTTCTGGTCGAATCAAGTGATGTTATACCCGAAGAGTCGCCTATCAAAGGAGACATGTTTCTGATCGTGTCTTTGGACCCCTGGTACAGAGATATACTAGTCTATCTCCAGAATTTTTAGTGCCCTGCCTCTACTTCTTGTGATGAGCGTTGTCGTATATGCCATCAGGCCAAAAACTATCTCATACTCGAGGACACTCTGTATTGTTGAGGTGTAGATTGCATCCTTTGTCGGTGTCTCACCCATGAAGAAGAGGAAATCATGCTTAACAATTGCCACACTGAAGCATGTGCCGGTCATTTGTCTGGGTTGGAAACAACCCAAAATATTCTACGAGCCGGTTACTTTTGGTCGACATTAATCAAAGATTGTGTTGAATTGATCAAGAAGTGTCACCCGTGTCAGATCTTCTCTCAGAAGATGAGGGCACACCCCGCTCCCATGTTTCCCGTCATCACAGTTGGTCCCTTCACCAAGTGGGGGATTGATTACTCTACATGCAACCCTCCTTCTGCAAGGGGGCACTGTTATATCATCGTAGCAGTAGAATACTTCATGAAGTGGGTCGAAGCTATGCCAACGTTTAAATATGATGGTGAGACTGAACTCTCTTTTTGTTTAACCAAATAATAGCAAGGTTCGGCATCCTGAGAGAGATTGTCACTGACCATGGCGGCACTTTCAGAACAAAATGATGTCTGAGTTAACATCAAATCTTGGGTTGAGGAAAGAACATTCATCACCCTACTACCCACAAGCGAATGTTCAGGTGGAAGCTATGAATAAATCCCTTAAGACTATCTTACAATGAATGATCAATTCGGCCAGGTCAAATTGGCATTTGATGTTGTACTCGGCATTATGGGCCTACCAAACATCTGTTAAGACTGCAACCGATTTCTCACCTTTTCAACTCGTTTACGAGCTGGAAGAAATATTTCCTATACAGTTCCATATCCCCTCTCTAAATTTGGCAGTACAGTTATTGCCAGACACTTCACTGCTTGAAGAGCATTTATTGTATCTTGAGCAGCGTTGGGATGCAGCCTTGGCTAACGAGGCCCACAAACATAAAGTCAAGTGTCAGTATGATCGGTCCATTCGTCCTCGAATTTTCTCTGAAGGTGGCCTTGTCCTAGTCTATGCCCAAGATAAGGACCCCCTGGGGGCAGGCAAGTTCAAATCCATGTGGTTCAGACCTTTCATTGTGAAGGAGGTTCTAAAGAAGGGCGCTTATCGTCTGGTGGATTTTGAGGGAAATTCTTTGGCAGAGCCTAGAAATGGGCTCTACCTCAAGAAGTATTACTCGTAGGTGGGTCTCCTTGGGTGAATTCTTGTAACATATGTATAATCCTGTACAGTCTCTTTTTAGTTTTTCATTTTTTTGGTTTTATGGACGTGTCGTTTTTTTCACTGTGGCAGATGTCAAGTCAATCAGAAGTGTTCGTTGGGTTCGTGAATGATGCTATCCGACACACTCAGAGACTTGCTTCCACAACTTGGGTGATTTTCACACCTCAGGGCCAGTTTCTATCTTCAGGAGGTATCTGTTTAGGTGACGCCACAAACAATGTCGCCAAATACAGCGCAGTCTTAGAGTTGCTTCATGAGGCTTTTTCGCATGGTATCTCTCACCTCCGGGTCTACTTAGACGCTCAAATGGTTGTGTCTCAGTTAAATAGGGTTTACCACATTTACGATCCTACACTACATTGACGGTTCCTTAGGGTACGTCTCTTAGAACGAAGTTTTGATTACATTACATATATCCATGTTCCTAGGAGATTGAATCAAATCACAGATACTCTAGCTAATCATGTATTATATTGGCATATTGCACACATGTAAGAAAAATCACACACAAGCACATGCAAATACATTTCTAAAATAGATGTAATCCATAAGACATAAAAAAGATGAAAAAGATCCACATATATATCAAAAAATATTAGAGTACATGGGTGGGCACAAGCGCCTAAAAAATATGTCAAGTTAGAGTCACAAGGCTTATGCCCTCAAAAATATTCAAAAGGTGCTCTCGACATGTAAGTAGTCTAGCCTAGCTAAGGGAGAGTCATGTTGGCTCTACCGTAGTGAAACAACAATGTTCGCCAAACACCGAAAAAGATGGACCCAGGTCCATGGCACCCCAACTACATGAGGTTGCATCAATGGTGGGAGATCCTCGATCTTCGCCATAGGGACTGTATGAGTGAGCATGGTAAGGTTCCTCTCTACCCATCTCAATACTCTCTCAACCTCTACGTTTGGAGGTCTCCCTGTTGTTGTTGTTGGTATGACGACTCCAGTTGGTCTTGCCTCTGGTCGAGGACCCTGCCTAGTCCTCGAGAAGTCTGTTGGACACACTTGTCCCACATCTCTACATAAAAGATACATAGCTGTCAGATACTTTGGTATACAAAAAAAAATGGTATATATGAAAAGACATAAAAATTAAATAACTTTGAAAAGAAAACTTACCCATCTCTCCTCACTCCGCTCCGGGAGGTACAGGCATGTCAGGATCTTTGGAAAAATTAATCTCGACATAGGGGTATTCCTCTATTACCTGAATCTGTCATAACCACCAGTCAAAGATTTTTTCATCAAAGGCCTCGATGGTTCTCTCCCCAACCTGTCGCGAAAACAACGCCACCCATCTGCAGAGTGTCGAGAGAGTGGCCTCGTGCCCTCGTATAGTCTCTCAAGGACTGAGGATAGGTACCCTCTCAAAGAAAAAGGAGCACAAAATGGTCCCAATCCCAAAGTTACGGTGCTCCCATATCCAACACTCTGTCAACTGTCTCTTCATGCAAACCAGCATGGTGGTACTCCAGTCGAAAATCTATGCATTTAAGCACTGTACTGCACAATGCATGTGTGCACGAGAAGCTTGATGTAAAGATGTGGATCCAGTGATCCACCCAATAAGTAGAACTACCACTTTGAGTGATAGATTTTTGATATTGTGAATAGGCACCTGAGAACCTATTTTCTTAGTACCACCCTCGCAATGGAGTCCAATCAACTCCTTGATGTTGTGTGGCCCAGGGGGAAAAGTGCGCAAGTTGACTGGATCCTCTCTCCTCGAGAGACCAGTCAGAAAATAAATGTCCTCAGTCATTGGAGTCAACGACTACCCATCGAGCATGAATGCCTCTGCGTTAGGATGCCAATAATCTATCAATGTATTTAGCAACCTGGGTTGTGCCCTCATAAACAGACACTGGAAGAACTTTAGCAACTCGCATTGTGAAAAAACAACGATAGAAGCAGGGTCCTCGGAGACCAAAAAATCAACATCCTCATGCTCCCTCTCTCTCCAATGCACATACATCCTGCAAACACAAAGAAATGGAGAGTTAACTCTTGCATTCCTTTTTTTTCCCACTTATTGAGGGTGTACGTAGGTTATCTTGAGGACATTCGCATGTACACATGG
Organism: Picea sitchensis; assembly: GCA_010110895.2. Lineage (NCBI taxonomy): Eukaryota > Viridiplantae > Streptophyta > Pinopsida > Pinales > Pinaceae > Picea > Picea sitchensis. The sequence goes on from SNQJ01S0001336.1 coordinate 155,738, forward strand.
GCAGCTTCTCTTATGCCCGCGTGTACACATGGGTTGTGCTTGGTCAGCCCACGTACACGTAGGGCTGACCTCTTTAAAGGTCAATGCCCCCCCAAAAAAACAAAAGAAATGAAAAAATGGAAGATGGAAATGTAAGGGAGGTTAGTATGTACTTGCTTGGTCCAAACGAAAGTTTGTTTCATCCACTGAAGCTCCCGAAATCAACTATTTTGGAAAAGGGGTGTTTTTTGACTTTTGGTCAATTCTCAAATTACAATGGTGATAATGAGTTGACAACTTTCTATTTATATACTTTTTGGCCCCTTTTTGTCATTTTTTGGACCCTTTTGCCATTTTTTCTAGCTTGAAAATCATTTACTATGGTTCTTGAGTTTCTCAGGGGATGTTACAATAAGTGTTACTTTGGGTATTGGGAAGGTTTTTGAGATTTGGGTCGGTTTTAAAGGTCTTTTGGTAAATATTCATTTTTCCAACTTTGTGGATGTAAGATAGGATTCTGCCTCCACTTGTTGCACCTCGTTGTCTTTTTCACTTTGCCATAGGATTGATCCCACCAAATTGCGACACAGAACCCTCAATTTTTCTCTAGAAGTGTCATAATTTAGTGGTAGAGCCTACCTGTACATGGATGTCCTAAGTAGATCCTGGTTGCATTTTGGTGTCCATGCCATCACTAATGACTATAGACTCGGGAGTCCTTATTAGTTTTTCCTGATTATGAGTATGAGCCTCATTTGCATGATTCATTATAACTCTTGACCTCACCCTCGGGACTCCCAAAACAAAACGGGTCTTCTTTTAATCCCTTTTCAGACCCTCTAAACATCAAAAGATTTTCGAGCGTTCTTGTTGACCTTCATGCTCACTAAACTGAAATTTGAAGGCATGTCTGTCTGGCAGTAGTTTACCCCTTTTTCAGTCTGGATGGTCAAAAGTACGAACAAAGGTATACTCCAGGAGCCTCAGTTCTCTAGAAGAGTATTCTCGGGTATAGATTTAACCCTTTTTCGGGACTGAGGGACTAAACTTACGAAAAAGGAACCCCCATGGAGTCCATTGTTAAGCTCTTTTCAGACTCCCTAAAATTGAAAATATAGCCGAGTGACCTTGTTTCTTCACACTCATTAAATTGGTCCAAAAGAACATCCCTTACGGAGGCCATAGTTAAGCTATTTTCAGACTCCTTAAAAATAGAAAGATTGGCGAGTGATATTTTCTTTGTCACACTCATTAAAATGGTTTTGAATAGACGTTTGTTTGGTGCTAGTATACCCCTTTTTTTCGAACTGAATAGACTACCTTCGATAAAGGTACCCCAGTGAAGTATCCTTTTACACTTTTTCAGACTCTCTAAAAATGAAAAATCATTGAGCTTACCTTCTCTAGGCTCGCTAAAATAACATCGAAGGATGTTATCATTATGTTTTATTAATCGCATTTGCATTCCTATGTCTTTGGCCTAATGTCGGATCCACATTGCTCTCAACTGAACCATATAAAGCATGCCTCATACGCAAGCCTTGTAGCACTTTGCCCCTGCGTCTTGACACCTTGAACCATGGGGGATTTTTCCCGAGTGTCGTTTTCTTGCATATGTCCCCTTGCTTTGAGCATCAATTTGTTCCTTGCGCTTGGAACTAGTATGTCTGCGACACTCGATCCTCTTTTGTAACATATCATTCTTTATTATTTTTCAAAAATTTCCACAATTATTGAAAAAGACAAAAAAAATCAAATATACCCCAAAAAGAGGAAGGGAAAAGTCTTTTCTTTTTGTTGACAGTACAATGAGTCGCCCTTGGACAAAGCACATCCTTTCATTTGTTCTTCAATCTCTAGGATTCAATATGACCTTAGGAAGTTTTTCTCGCTACATAGAGATGTGTCCTCCTCCATTTGGTTACCCTTCTAAACATTTGGAGAGTTTGCGTTGCCTCCTGCATCATGAACTTGTGTCAATTCCATGCTCCCTAAGTCTCATATTTTGTCGTGATTTTGTCCAAGGGAAGTCTTACTAAACTTGAGTCGGCCCTTCTACAGTTTGTCTCTTGTCCTCATGCCCGGCCACCCCAAAAGACCAATCAAGTCCTTGTTCAAAAATCAATGAAGTTCAATGCTTGATCATCGAGATCCTCTTTTCTATTCCTGACGAGCCATCGAAGACCTCTGGGTAGTGAAGTCATACACTCATATTACACTCCTACCCAAGTTTTGAAGATTTTGAAGTTGTTTCTCGAGCTCTCAAGACCTCATCTCCATCCATCAGGCGTCATTGGCTTCTTGAAGATGGATACTATACATGTATACCTTTTGATTTTTTAGATGTAGATCTATTGTGTACTACTTGTAGATACACTTTATATAGTTATATGACATGTATCTGCAGTGTATTTGATTGGCAGCCATGATTTTATTTCATCTCGAGCATGGGTATGCCCACCTCGGTGAGACAAATTGTTATTTTTGCAGATGGAACCTTTTGAATTTCGCTACCTGGGCTCACTCGCGTCGTATAGTGCTGAATATTTGTAATATATTTCATCCATCAGATGCTCTTCTAACCTCACACATTAGGGGGGCATCTATTATAACCCGAAATTGCACCTAACATGCATACCTGGCATCAAGCCATCTAACTTTCTATCTTTACCAAGCCATTATTGAACAACTCTTCTAAAAACCATCATTTTGAAGGTGTATGTTCCCTGCACCATTAATGCCTGTGTACACACGCTTGCTAAGCCACTACAGCCTGCGTACACTCACATAATATCATGAAATGTGGAAATTTTCATAGGATACTAGTTTTCGTGCCATTACTTAACCGTTTGACTACCCATAGCCAGTCACCCCAACTGTTACTATCCCTTTTGGCCTATAAAAGAAGGGGTTGGGGTCCCATTGCAAAGGGAAGCATGAGAGAAAATAAACTCTTCCCATTTTATCAATCCCCCTTTGACCCAATTGCAAATCCCTTACCATTTCCCTAAGAGAGAATTGAAGAGGAGAAGAAGATGTGGAAGTATTTGGTGCATGGTGAAGATGAGCCCAAGACAAAGTTTGAGGAGCAATGTTGGTCTCATGTTGTAAGCGACTTTTGTGAGATTAATATAAAGAAGTAATTTTTCCATCCCACCAAATGACGTCTTAAAATTATATGATTTGTTTACATTTCTTGTTTATGATTTCTAACCCAATAATCCATATGTAGAATGCATGCTTGTAGTTTCTTGTTTGTCTTTTGATGATTGCAGGTTAGCCTTGGGAGGATACTTGCAGTCAGGAAACAACCAAACACAAAGGGATCAACACCGGACGCGGAGTTGAAGGTAGGCCTACCAGATTCCTCTCTCTTGTCTTTTATGTATGATTGTCGGGTAATGTTGGGATAGTGATAAAAAGTAGGAGACTTTAGACAGTTAGCTCTGCCTACACTTTAGACCCTTGGTGTAGTCCATAGACGGGTTTTCCCACTACATTTGTAATTATTTTAATTCTGGTGTACTCATTCTGTAAGGTGTTTTTGATATCGGGGCAGTTCCTAGTACAAAATCAATAGAGAAATCTATCTCCCTCTTTGGTGGAAACCCTCGTATTTCTTGGAATACCTCTTCAAATTCTTGTAGTACCAAAAATGTTTCAAGGCTTGGCCCCTTTTTCTTTTTTGTCTCGTCCACATGGGTTGCATACAATTGACATCCTTTTATGAAACATCTCTTCAATTGTAAGGCTAAAATCTCCCTTAAAGAGATGGGTTTTGGAACTCCTTTCACAGTTCTCTATTTTCCTTATTCATCAAGACATGTAAATGTATTATTATGACAATATATGACAACATGATGCTTGTCCATCCAATCAATTCCAATAAGAATATCATAATACCCCAATGGTATAATATTTAGATCAACATTAGTATTCACGCCATTAAGACTTATGGAACAAACTCTAACCATATCAGGGATTCTCCTTTTGGTTCTAGTGGCTAGCTGAACCAAACTTGATTTTTGAAGCTTACTTTTCTCCAAATGTAATATATCCACTATTTTAGGATCAATATAACAATGAATTTCTCCTCAATCAACTAAAATAGAAACATCATGATTAATGATTTTACCTTCTACCTCGATCATATTGTATTGGTATTCTACTTGTCGATCATCTAAGGCTGCATATATTCTTCCCATGTCTTCTACTGTTATAGCCTCTTGGATGTTGTGCATGGTTTTCACTTTTTCCTTTTTGTGAGGGAAATCCTTGTACAGGTGATCTTCCTTGCATCCCCAACATTAGATTGGTGTTCTTCTCCCTTTTCCCAAGGATTCTTCTCTCTTGGATTCATCCTTAGCATACTGGTCGGGCTGATTTTTATTTGGGATATTTATATTGAAAAGAGGGTTGAATCCTTTATTTCTCTGATCAGACTTCTCCTTTTTCTTATCCTTTCAATATTTCTGCAAAGAATTTATGCCCTTTCCTTTCTCATACAGGTACTTATCTTTCCTAATGGTCTCAATCAATGTCTTGGGTTCATCATATTGAATATTCTCTTTATCACTCAAGAACCTTTGTATTTTCACCTTCTCATCTTTTATAAACCCCGCATACTTCAGTGGCCCCAACAAATTCTTTTCATACTCTGCCATGGTTGTGCTTCCCATCCTAAGTTCAAATAATTCCTACATTTTCTTGTCATATAAGTCCTCTGAAAGGTACTCCTTTTGACAATATTTCTTGAACTGCTTCTAAGTGATCCTATTCTCATTAATGTGTTCAACTTGCTTCAACTGACCCATCACATTGCATATTTACCATGTAAATGGTATGTGGAAATTCTATCTTCTAGGTTTGATGAGTAGTTATGCAATTGAAAATACCTCCTGAGTACAAGCAACCATGCCTCAACATCATCTTCCCTTTCTCTTTCATGATCAAAGAATGGTGGCTTAAGCTTCCTCAACTCTCCTTGCAAACTGTACAATTCATGTATTCTTCTTTGGTTCCTAACATGAGACACCTCTGGACTACTTATGGAATCTTCATATGTATAAACTTTCCTTGTTGAGTAGGGAGGAGAGTGATTTATATGATTTTTGCTAGCACTTCTTGAATAACTAGCTTTTCTGCAATTATCTCTTCTTTCATGACACCTTCCTTCTTCCTCCTTCTTTGAGTTTGATCCTTTCTTTGTTTGCCTTTGCATCTGATTTAAGATTTGCATCACTTGAGAATTTATCTGATTTTTTTATCTTATCAGTCTCTCCTTGTCTTCTTTGTAACTTTGCACTTCTATTTGTAGGATTCTCACAGTCTCTATCAATTTTTCTTGCTCCCCTTTGTCCTTGTGTCCGTTGGATTCTGTCTTTGCATTGCCAACACTGATATTTTGACCCTTGGCCTCTTTCTCATGGTTGTAATATCTCTCTCCTTCTTCCACTTCTTGAATATGCGTTCTTAAACTGAAATGACATGTTTACATCCCTTAATTCTACAAAATGTGCAAGTAACCATTTTGTTAGGGTTATGCATATTATAAACAAAATTTTCCAAACAATGCTATAGGTCCTTTTTCTTCTCAATTCATGAATAAAATATACCATTCTTCATATTATAACAATTCCATGTTATTTTCCTCTGAATCATTTGTCCCAATGACTCTAATCTTACCCCAATTCGATATCTCAGCTCAAGGTTATGGCTTCCCGAAAATATCTCTTTCAACCGCTTTTCTTTTGTTTTTCAACAAGATCTTGTCGAAAAAAATTCCACATCTCCTTTAGCTGATACAAATTCAAATTATGCACAGACACTTCCTTCAAACCACTTTCCATGTGACCACAGCTCGAAACCATGGGATTATTCACTCTTTAGCACCTCACTCTGTGTTCTTCTGCACAGGAGCTTGTCTGAACACCATGTTTGAGGGATTGGTTACTTCCAAGCCCTTTTTACCTTATCGTGAGACCAACATTGAGACCAATTCCTCCAGAATTTGGCCTTCGAATATTCTCCCTTTCCAATCTTCTGATTTTCCTCGGAGTTACACTTCGTCAAGCCTTTCAATAACTCCACTAGCAGATTAGACGATCGAGATTTAATCTCGAGTGAATGGATTGTCCCACCCCAACTGGAGGCTTCAACAATATCAACGGTCATAACTTAATCAAGAATTGGGATGGACAACCCTTAGCTAGTTTGGGACTTCGGTGCTCCAGGAATCCAAGAATTTTCCACTCCCGATTTGTTCCACTTCCTTAGAGTGAAAATCGTTGAAGTACTTACCCTGTCCTTCCACTATTTAATTAGATGGTTAGGACTTAATCAAGCATTGGGATGAATGGTCCTTAAAAAATTTGGGACTTCAATGCTCCGAGACTCCGGGACTTTTCCAATCCCGATTTGTTCCACTTCCCTGGAGTGATAACTATCGAAGTGATTACACGATCCTCCTACAGCTTGATCTAATGGTCGAGAAAGGTCTTGAAGGGATCTTAGATCAATGGTCTACATGCATTCGTGACTTCGGTATTAGACACTTTTCATTGGTAGAGACCTTGGACACCCCCGAAGGCCATACTCCTGGAGATGACGTGGCTGCTGATGTCACCTATGGTTACATGGACCCTTGGCATGTGTGCCACGTGTCACTAAAAAATGAACAGGTTGGGGTCCAAAAGATATTGAATCTGGGTGACATGTTTCCCCACACAGAACCCCTACCATGTGGCCTATGATACATCATCCATCAAATATATGATCCACCTTCTCTGCTCCAGATCTGACGGTGTGCATGATTTCATGGACTGCGGCTTTACACTTCGCAGTTTAGGCACTTTGGGGCTTCGACACTTCATCGATTTGATCTGTAACATACTCAATAATCACCAAAGTGGCGAAGCTCTGAAGTTCGAAAACTTCACTAACCTTCCACCATTGCTAGATATGATGGTCAGTATTTCTTCCGAAGCCGTTCCCTCTATCTAATGGTTGATGGAAATTCAGGAATTTGGCACTCTGAGAATACAGGCTATAGAAGTCCTAAAAGGTTCAATTCTCCCAGAATTAAATTTCCTGAAGTGGTCAGTGTCAGATGACCTTGATCAACAAAGGATATCTCCCCCGAGAGGTGACCCTCCTATCAAATTGGAAGACCGATGGGATTTTGCAACTCTGACCTTCGACATTCCAGAATTTTGCCTTCCTACCATAATTGTCGAAGTGGTGAAGCTCCAGAGTCTTTCATCTCCTACTTGGCTTCGATCAACAATTAATGATCGACAAACTTGATCTGACGGTTGTGACTTAATCTCTCCCAGCCTCTGGTTTCACCTTTATCTGATGGTCCTTGTTCACCTTCCTTATAATCTAATGATCCATAACTCCTTGATTCCATGGTGGTGATCTCTCCAAAATTCCAAAGGGAACGATCACTATTCTACAATCCATTACAAAGGATCTTTTTATGCATGACGCTCTGGTTTCTATGTGATCTCTGCAACTCTATCTCTCTTGAGCTTTAATATTTTGAGGACATATTCAATCTTAACCATAATACCCTATCCATAGTTCCATCCCATACCAATTTGGTGTTTCAAACAGAAGCTCTGATACCAATCTATAACATACCCAACCACCCACAAGCTGGGCACGCTAACTTCAAGCCCGCTTCTAAACTAATTTTGAATTCTAGTAAAATTTTAATGAATAAAGAGGCATGAAATATTCACATGCAGAGTTAAATATTCATGCTACAACATAAAGGAATGAGACATATGTCATTCAAAACAATAACTAGCAAGCATGCATATTATAAATAGAAATTTTATAGATAAATAAAAATATAGGTAAATAAAACCATGACAAAGAGAACTTATATTTCATGAAACAAATCACCAACTAGTTTCATACCAAGGACGTTCCACCCAACCGTAGACATTGTTGTTCCAAATCTCAACAACAATGTCACCCCTGAGCCAAGGCTATGAATCCACAAGGATGGCTCCAGGGTGTCACTCGGCTTCCCAGACCTGTCAGCACTCAATCTCTCACAAGCTTTTCAGCACCCACAAAAATCCAAATTACACCAGCTCTCTTCTACCCAGCCTGCAAAACCCAATAAAAATGACCCCGTTCTCTACCATGCAGTCCCTCAAGATGTCTATCTCCTTCCAGGCCTCCAGTGCATCTAGTCAAGAATCTACATGCTAGGACTCTCAGGATTCACAGCTGTCCTTTTCCGTCTAGCACCCGGTGATGTGTTTATTATTAATAATGATTGAAACATTACATTTCCTAGGAACAATGGCATCTTTTAATCATTTTGGACACTCTTCCCTTTCATAAATTAACAAGATACATTATTTATTGCGGAGATCAAAACCGGGGTATTACACCCACAATAACAATTTTTTTTAATTATTGCCTATAATAATCAATTGTGTAATTAACATTATTTTTCCTATGAAAAATATCTAAACTCTTGATGAAACATTTCCTAAATTGGAAAATAAAATCCATGACACTTGGTGGGGTTATTCGGCTTGGAAATTCTATAGAATAGTCTTATCCATACTTTATTCCATATAAACAATTAGTTTTAAGTTCCATTTGGGATGGGGAATAAGGTCAATAAAGAGATATAGTGTTGGTTATTTTCTATTGACTGGTATACAAGATTTACAACATAGTGGAAATCTCTGCTAGAACACCAAAACAAATTTTTTTCATGGTAGTCATTGCACCAAGGCCATGCTACTAAAGATCAGCGATGCAAAATGGGAAGAGAATTCTCTTTTACATATTTTGACGACAATCAATAATATACTAGTTTTATATACACAAAACACTATTTATTCCCTTCTTCTAGGGAATTTAGAGCTACTTTGTTCATGACAGGAATCTGCTTCCTAGTAATCGAATGTGCCATTAGGACTAAGTATTATCAATATAGATTAACATTGTTCCCAATGATTCTATTGGATAATGATCATACCTTTGATATTGTGACTAGACAAATGCATTTAAATATATATGATATATTTATTATTAAGTATGAACTATTTTATTACATTATAACATGCAATATAAAACCAAAAAAACTAATTATCCTACCACCATAGAGAAACAAATGGGTAGGTTTACTCAATATGGATAGGTAGCTCAACATTGGGTATATTTTACTTAATATCAAGTAGGGTTTACTCATACACATAAACAAAACAGATAAATAATTCACTAACAAAAATTAAGAATTCAACAATTACCTACAAATGTAAATTTCTATCAAGAGCTTGAAAGTTATGAATGTTGAAAATCCTTCGTTTCTAAATGATAAAAAACCTAATTTTTATCTAGGGAACTAAATTCCTTCTTTCAAAAGGTAAAAATATGAGGAATTCTACTTGAAAGTTATGAATGTTGAAAATCCTTCGTTTCGAAATGATAAAAAACCTAATTTTTATCTAGGGAACTAAATTGCTTCTTTCAAAAGGTAAAAATATGAGAAATTCTCTCTTCATACGATGATGAGAAAGTCCTACTTCATATGATGATGAGAAAATGTTACTTCTACACAACTTTGTTAGCATGCTACAACCAATTTATTGATATTTTAAAGTGATATATATCATTCACAAAATATTGTCCATTAATTGAATTAAGTGAAGTAAATTCTATGTCATTCAAAAATCACTATCCCATGGTTAAATTGACATAATGATCAAAAGGACTCTAGCTCATTAAAGTACCTCATAAGTGCCATTGATATGGGAGTTTTATTTTATATATTGAATAAGCCCAAGCACACATTTAAGGAAAATTTTACTCACGTGATAAAAAAATACAATATTTCATAAATATAATGTCACGTTACCTTTTGACAAGCAAGCCCACAAATTATCAAGGCTACATTTCTTACTCTCCTAATGATCTATTTATAAGTTAAATTTGAGTTTGCATTGCCACAAATATTCAAAAACATTTTCTATTAAGAGGAGAAAAAATGGATCATCCTATTGGAGGTTACATGGATTTTTTCTAATGTTATTGTCAATATAATTAACGCAATATTCCATTAACTTCGATTTTTATTAGCTATGTCCAATGAGGTTATTTTGGTAAAAATTGTTTGTTTTTTTGTTAAAAAAATATTTTTTTGGAAACAATGAGATTTATTAGTAGATTTAATAATTACCTTAAAAGGTTCAAAATATTAGTAAGGTCCAAGTCCTCATGCTATAGTAGTATAATTGTTGACCTTAGTCTAAATTATCATTACATTTCCCTATAGTATAAAGACGTACATATAACATCCTTCAAGATCATATGAATTGCTTTAATGGTTTTTCATGTCATATTTACAATGAAATGATTTAAATTATATTGAGAATGAAATTAAACACACTCATAAATATATTAGATATTACCACAATACAATGAAACCCAACTTCTATTAATGAATAAAATAATAGAATATTGTAGAACACAAATTAGATAGAATGGTGGTAGCTTATCTCTGAATATAAAAAGATGGAATCTATGCTCATTCACAAAATATAATGCAATGGGCCACAAGAATGGACTTTTAGCATAAATGAAGAACCATAAAGGTCCAAAACCTTAACCCTAGGAGTTAAAGTGCCAAAAGGTTTGCAGGCCCCAAGGTGGTTAGTTTATGCATCAACTTCATGGGAGCACAATGTTTGCATACAATCTTTGTTTGGGGATTTTACTAGTTTGTTGGAAAGATATGATTGTGAAGTACAATTATCTGTAGGTCTTGGGAATGCCATGGAAACCAAGGGCCCCCAAATGGCCAAAAAAAAATGTTTAGATCCTCAAAACGACCCCAAAATTTTAGGACCCGAAAAACATAAAAAAATGGCCAATATGGAGAACCATGACGAGTCAATGGAAGAGGTTAGTGGTTGTTGATATCCACCTAGATAATTCCTACCCCCTTATGGACAAATGGTCCCCATTTCATCAAGCATGATGTCTTCACTTAGTGAAATTGTGATAGAGCACCTCCATTCGTGGAATATTTAATAATACCCCTAACTTCGACAGATATTGATAAATACCTCCAAAAACCCTTTGTTGAACCCCCCTCCAAATACATATTTCCAAGAAAGTAAATGCCTATTTTTACTAGATACCCCTTTTAATACCCTCCAATACCTATAAACCCCTCGATACCCCACATCCCCCCCAATACCTACAATATATCAACTTTGTTTTTCAAAATTTAAAAACCCCCTTCTTGAATGAACGTGATAAGATATTGGTCAACAAAGTGAATCCCCAGTGGCATCAAGTTATCTCAAGAGATGGGGAAAATTTTGATGACTCTGAATCTTGGTGAATGATCACTTGCCTTACTAAAGTAGTTAGCCTTCTTTGAAAACTATATAGAGTTGTATGTTCTACTGGAAGGTTCCCTTATATTAGGGATTGGGGTAACCCCAAGTAGAAAAAAATAAAATCTATATAGATAAACAAAGAAATAAGACTCCAAGAAGATTGATCGTGTCTAAAGACACCATTTTAGCACTTAAACACAACGCATTTTGATTAGAACATCACAATGCACCATTGAATAACAATGTGATTAATCAAAATGTTTTCCATCATATGTCACATGCTATAATTGACCCATAGGTTCCTTTATTTATAGTCTTAGGATTAACCATTTCCTTGAAATTGGGAAGATCTTGTCCACATATAATTTTCAGACATGGTTGGAATGGATCCTGAAAAATCTATGTTGTTATGTTGACATCACCATCTAGTCATCCAACACATAGTCAATTACTCGATTGGTTGATCCATTTACTGAATCTCTTCGATTACTAGATGGTTATTTGATCAACTGTCTCGTTGACCACTTGCCCGACTAGCTCTAGCAGCTAGTAGACTCACTAACCAACTCTCTCTAGTAGAAGTGGGATGAACCATCAAAACTTGAGGTTTCAACACCAACCCATCATCACATGCTTCTCGATTTTCAAGAGGTGGAGTTACATCAGTAGGATACCCCCCCCCATAATTTCATCTGCATGAATCCCAAACATATTATGTAGCTTAACAAAATTATCTTACTATAATAGTTTTGTAAAGATATTAGTAATCTTATCATCAGTTTTGCAATAGACAAGAGTGACAACCTTCTCTTGAACTAACAATCTCAAGTAGTGAGGATGGAGTTAAACATGCTTCATTTTACTATGGGAAACATGATTATCAATGACCTATATGTTAGACAACTGAGAGGGGGGGGGGTGAATTAGTTGTTACCATGCTTAAACAATTATGCTTCTTTTAAACTCTTTGCAGAAACACTGAATTATGATCACATTAATGCAGGGAAATAAACAATGGCACATTTAGTATCAGTCACACATAT
>SNQJ01S0001336.1:169256-180642 GCA_010110895.2 Picea sitchensis
TTCGATCATTCAATCTTCCCGGACTTATCTTCTATTTGCCTATTGATATTCGATTCTATACTCAAGCCATCATTACTACTGTACTTGCCATCAATGACAAGCTTACGCTGCCTGTAAAACATACCAACCATCCTCTACACTATCTCTTCTGATCTTATCGAGGTTTCTCTGCAGCTTCTTCCCAAAATACTTCTGGTGCCTATCTATTACATTCTTCCTGTATTCATGCCATCTTCATTACTGTACTTTCCATCAATGACAACTTGTTAAACATTTCCAACACTATATTGCACTCTGATTGTCACAATAGATAGCAGTCGAGGTTTGAATAGGAAATCTAGGTTCACCAAACAGCTGGTGAATCCAATAGCCTTTGTACTTTCATTGATTGTGCAATGATACTCAACTTCTATATTCGAAAGAGAGACTACTATTTTTTTCTTTCACAACCAAACCAAGGGTCCAATTTTTATCTGGAACACACAACAAGAAGTGGACTTCCAATCATCATTTCCATGTATCTAGTTGAAGTCAGTGAAATTGACTAACCAGTCTGAACTACAATAATACTTGATACCAATGATAATGAAAAATTCATTGTGCAACTTTATAGTGACTGGAATGTGGATCTTTCATAAACTAAGAAACCACACTAACAGTAAAGGAAATATCAGGTCGACTTTGAGTTAAATAAATAAGGATAACAACCAATTGTTGATAAAGAGTGGCATCAACTCTAGGAGATTGATAATATGTATTAATATTAATCCCATATCGAAAAGGGGTATCACACAGCTTACAATAAACCATATTAAAACAATTCAAAATATATAATACATATTTAGATTGAGAGAGGAGAAAATAATTAGATGGAGGTAAAACTTGAAGACCAATAAATTAATGTAGAAGAACGGGATATATCATGTCAAAAGTGTGAGCAAGTTGTCTCTTCAATCTAATAACTAGATCAAGAATATTGTGAATTATGACCAAATCATAAACATATACAACAACAATCAAGATATAACCATTATCAGAATATCTTCGTCGAAGCAGACTTCTCCCTCTGAGGAGATTCAAATCTACATAGATTTATTTAAAGAATTATGCAACGTGTTTTCCTGGTATTACGAGGAAATTCCATGCATAGATCCAAGAATCGTCGAACATGAAATCATGACATATCCTGATGCTAAGACGGTCCAGTAGAAGATTCATCCAGTCAATCCTAGGAAAGAAACAGTTATTAAGGTTGAAGTAGAGAAACTACTCCAAGCTAGTTTCATCTACCCCGTCCAATTGACTCAATGGGTGTCAAATCCCGTTCTAGTCAACAAAAAACAGGGTACGATTCACATATGTATAGACTTCTGTGATTTGAACAAGGTTTGTCCAAAGGATTATTTCCCCACACGATTTATTGACCAGATAATCGATGAATGTGCAGGTTGTGAAGCCTTTTCTTTCATGGATAGTTTTTTGGGATAAAATCAAATACAAATCAAGCTCGAAGACCAACAAAAAACTGCTTTCATCTATCTGTGGGGTACATTCACTTATCAGAAGATGCCTTTTGGTCTGAAAAATGCTAGAGCTATGTTTCAGCGGGCCATGTCTTTTGCTTTCCATGATTTCAAACACATAGTTGAGGCTTATCTTGATGATTTAGTGTCACGATCTCTCAAGAGAGTTAATCACCCCGCACACCTCCGACTTATATTTGAGTGATGTCACTGCTACAGAATCTGCTTGAACCCAAACAAATTTAGTTTTTACATTACATCGGGTCGTCTGATTGGTTTCATAGTTTCAACAACAGGGATCATGGTTGATCCTCTAAAGGTTGAGGTGATAGTTCAGTTGCCTCCCCCGTGCACAATCCCTTAGCTTCAGAGTCTACAGGGAAAAGAAATTTTTTTACGGTGTTTCATCGCAAACTATGTCGAGATCACAAAGAATTTTATGCGTTTATTGAAGAAGGACGTTCCTTTTCATTGGGACGAAGCCGCTCAACTCTCTTTAGAAGCATTGAAATGTGCCCTCACGTCTACAGCTCTGCTTCGGCCACCTAATTATAATAAATATTTCTTATTGTACTTGGCCACTGCAAAGTCGACCATCGGCATGGTATTGATTCATGAGGATGATTTTCTCTCAGAATACGTGATCTATTACTTGAGTCGAGGCCTGTTTAGACCAGAACTTAATTATTCCCATGTTCAAAAACTTGCGTTCGCAGCCGTTCATGTTGTCCAACGGTTTCGTCATTATATCTTGTTTCGCAATACCATCATCATTGTCACTGTGAATCTATTTCAATACGTGTTGACATGACGTGTAATGGGCGAAAATATCACTAGATGGATAGTGATCCTTCAAGAATTTGACTTGGATTTTGTTTCGGCGAAATCCAAAAATTCATTGATCTTTGTGGAACTCATTTTGGAACTTCCGGTTGAATCAGGTGATGTTATACCCTAAGAGTTGCCTATCAAAGGAGACATGTTTCTGATTGTGTCTTTGGACCCCTAGTACAGAGATATACTAGTCTATCTCCAGAATTTATAGTGCCCTACCTCTGCTTATCATGATGAGCATCGTTGTATATGCCATCAGGACAAAAACTATCTCATACTCGAGGACACTCTATATTGTCGAGGTGTAGATTTCATTCTTCGTCGATGTCTCACCCATGAAGAAGTGAAAATCGTGCTTAATGATTTCCACACTGGAGCATGTGCTGGTCATTTGTCTGGGTTGGAAACAACCCAAAATATTCTATGAGCCGGTTACTTTTGGTCGACATTAATCAAATATTGTGTTGAATCGATCAAGAAGTGTCACCCATGTCAGATCTTCTCTTAAAAGACGAGGGCACACCCCTCTCCCATGTTTCTCGTCATCACAGTTGGTCCCTTCACCAAGTGGGGGATTGATTATGCTAAATGCAACCCTCCTTCTGCAAGGGGACACCATTATATCATCGTAGTCGTAGACTACTTCACAAAGTGGGTCGAAGCTATGCCAACTTTTAAAGATGATGGTGATACTGCAACTCTCTTTTTGTTTAACCAAATAATAGCAAGGTTCGACATCCCGAGAGATATTGTCACTGACCATGGTAGTCACTTTTAGAACAAAATGATGTCTGAGTTAACATCAAATATTGGGTTGAGGAAAGAACATTCATCACCCTACTACCCACAAGCGAATGGTCAGGTAGAAGCTGTGAATAAATCCCTTAAGACTATCTTACAACGAACGGTCAATTTGGCCAGGTCAAATTGGAATTTGATGTTGTACTCGACATTAAGGGCCTACTGAATATCTGTTAAGACTGCAACCGATTTCTCAACTTTTCAACTCATTTACGAGATGGAAGCAGTATTTCCTAGAGAGTTCCATATTCCCTCTCTAAAGTTGGCAGTACAATTATTGCTGGACACTTCACCGCTTGAAGAGCATTTATTGTATATTGGGAAGCATTGGGATGCAGCCTTAGCTAACGAGGCCCACAAACATAAAGTCAAGTGTCATTATGATCGGTCCGTTCGTCCTCGGATTTTCTCTGAAGGTGACCTTGTCCTAGTCTATGCCCAAGATAAGGACCCCCTGGGGGCAAGCAAGTTCAAACCCATGTGGCTCGGACCTTTCATTGTGAAGGAGGTTCTAAAGAATGGCACTTATCGTCTAGTGGATTTTGAGGGAAATTCTTTGGCAGAGCCTAGAAATGGGCTCTACCTCAAGAAGTATTACTCGTAGGTGGGTCGCCTTGGGTGACTTCTTGTAACATATGTATAATCCTGTACATTCTCTTTTTAGTTTTTCATTTTTTTGGTTTTATGCATGTGTCATTTTTTTCACTGTGGCAGATGTCAAGTGAATCAAAAGTGTTCATTGGGTTCGCGAACGACGCTAGCCGGCACACTCGGAGACTTGCTTCTGCAGCTTGGGTGATTTTCACACCTCAGGGCCAGTTTCTATCTTCAGGAGCTATCTGTTTAGGTGACGCCACAAACAATGTCGTCGAATACAGTGCAGTCTTAGATTTGCTTCATGACACTTTGTCGCATGGTATCTCTCACCTCCGAGTCTACTTAGACGCTCAAATGGTTGTGTCTCAGCTAAATAGGGTTTACCACGTTTACGATCCTACACTACATTGACGGTTCCTTAGGGTACGTCTCTTAGAACGAAGTTTTGATTACATTACGTATATCCATGCTCCTAGGAGATTGAATCAAATCACAGATACTCTAGCTAATCATGTATTATATTGGCATATTGCACACATGTAAGAAAAATCACACACAAGCACATGTAAATACATTTGTAAAATAGATGTAATCCATAAGACATAAAAAAGATGAAAAAGATCCATATATATATCAAAAAATATCAGAGTACATGGGTGAGCGCAAGTGCCTTAAAAATATGTCAAGTCAGAGTCACGGGGCTTATGCCCTCAAAAATATACAAAAGGTGCTCTCGACATGTAAGTAGTCTAGCCTAGCTAAGGGTGAGTCATGTTGGCTCTATCGTAGTGAAACAAAAAAATTCACCAAACGTTGAAAAAGATGGACCCAGGTCCATGGCACCCCAATTGGAAGACTGGTCAGTCAATGGTTGAAAGAGTGAAGTGATAGAAGAGGTGAAAGTTCATGAGTTATCATATGGGAGGAAGAATGCCTAAAGGATATATATGAAGAATTAAGAGTAGATACCACCACTGATGAACAAGAGTCAAACCCGACCTCAGAGACAGTTGCGAAATAATATGAATCGACTTCTCCAAAAGATGTTGAGGTACCTCAAGCATAAAATATAGCACTACATGAAAGTGAGACCCCCCAAATCAAAGAAATATGTCCCACAGGTAAAGGAACCAACCCATAATCACTTATTCCCCTATATCCATCTATAAATAGAATAATTTCTTTAGTTCGTTCATCTACAATGTCTATTTTCAAAATCCTTTAAGTGTTTCTAGTTCCAAAAATTTAATTGGTAGAATTAGTGGAAGTGTGGTGAGTTCTATCGTTATATAAAAACCAATATATCTTAGGTTCATTTCAGTAAGGTCTACAAATTCCTCAATGGAAATGATACAAATTCCTCAATGGAAATGAAAACCGAAAGATCCCTTACCCGATACCCTGAGTTTTCGGGAAAGGAAGATGAAGATACTGAGCAACATTAGTTTGTATGTGAATATGTATGTAGGTCGCGAGGGACTCTAGATGAAAACAAGTTGGTTGAGTTCAGGACCACTTTGGTGGGTCGAGATATTAAATGGTACATGAAGACTATTGAACCATGTCTAGTTCAAGGCCAAGATTTCACTTTGGCTCAATTGAGAGAGTAGTTTATTGCAAAATTTTGGCTACCACAATCAGAGTAGAAAGGAATCTCATAGATGCAGGTGGTAAAGAAGAGATATGGATAATATGGATGGGAATACAATCATATATTCAAAGACGTAATAGGGAAATTGGTGAACCATGTTCACGAATATCATCAAAGAGAGTGGTTCATCCAAGGATTATTTCATTTAACTAGAATATTGTTGACACAACAAAGAATAAACACTCTAGGAGAAGTTTTAGAGAAAGTGATGAAAATTGAGGCCATGGTAGGTTATCCAGGGAGTTTGAGAGTCATGAGGCTATATGAAGATGCAATAGTCACACAAATATAGGGTCATATCTCTGTATTGACTCAGAAGATATAGGAGTTGACCATCCCCAAGACAGTTTGACCATAAGTATGGTGCACAAATTGTTATATATAAGTTCATACAATGACTGAATATCTGATATTTAGGGGTGAAGGACCCTCAAGTACCCCACTAGAGCCTCCATTAGTTGGACGAGCAACAGGATTTGCGCAAGTTTCTTCTACTCCACCATTTCAAGGGCCTCTCCAATATCATGCCTTTCCAAATAATCAAGGGGGTTAGAAAATTGAATATTGAGAGATCCGTAGAAGTCACGGGAATTCTCCATGACAGTTCCCCATTTTTCAAAAGTATACACCTGTCCCAAATACTACTTATTGTGAGCTCTATGGTTTTCCTTCTCACAGTAACAATCAATGTCATGCTCTAGATGCACTTGTAGATCGGTTGGATCAATATAAATTCAGGGTAACTGAAGGACCTCAAGGATTTGGAGGAGGTATTCGAGGTGGAGGAGGATACAGGGGAAGAAGGACTAGCAGAAGAAGACTAGTTCATTGGTACAACTATGATGAGAAAGGGCATCTTCTGAGAGATTTCCCACTTCCAAGAAGACCCTGGTGTTTGCATTGCAGGAATAATACTCACATTAATGAAGAATGCCCTGATATGATTTCCAAATGGGAATATCATTCTAGGAAAAGAGGGGTTAATTTGACTACCTTCAAGCCAAGACTTATAGCTAAGGGAAGCAGGTCCACTATCAACATCATCACCAGGATCAGAGAAAAAGTTGATGTTGATGTAGAAAGTCCACATCAAATCAAGATTCAGAAGGCCATGGAAGTATCTAGATACTTCCAAATATGATCCTTGGTGACATAAGGAATACACTATAAATGTAGTAGAAATGTTCAAGCATATGCCAAGTCCATCGACTCCCGAAGTTGTGGAACTATGTTTCAAGATGATCCCACAAAAGCCAAAGATAGCTAGATATTCTCTTATTCACCTGTAATCATCACGTAAGGCACAAAAAGACATTGATCTTTGGTTTCAATTATTCTCTGATATTTTAGTTGATAACAAATCACTTAGAAGTTGTGGAGTACTATCAAATTGGCCTTGGGAGTTGAAATAAATCTAGGGGAATGTATTGTTGCTAATATTCCATAAAGGAATGCATGTTGGGTACAGAGAAAGAAGAGGATAACTTGAAGGTATTTTAGGGTAAATGTTTACCTAGATGACTATGAGATCAAGGATGTTATGTTAGATTTAGTCTTTGATGTTAATATATTTCCTAAGAAGACTTGGGAGGCATTAAAAAAACACAAGTTATTTTATTCTCCTATTTTGTTAAGGATGGAAAAAAAG
This sequence comes from Picea sitchensis, assembly GCA_010110895.2. Classification (NCBI taxonomy): domain Eukaryota; kingdom Viridiplantae; phylum Streptophyta; class Pinopsida; order Pinales; family Pinaceae; genus Picea; species Picea sitchensis. The sequence goes on from SNQJ01S0001336.1 coordinate 176,311, forward strand.
TATTGTATATACCCTATGATAAGATTATAAAATGTGGAAGTGAACCTCGATGGTGTTAAGACAGTTGCATATTTTGAGGTTATTGAAATTGTTGGGGGGAAGGATCCATATGCAACATTTTTAGGCATTAAATGGGCTTATGAAAACTATGTTGGCATTGATATTAAAAAGGAAACTATGACTTTTGAGTTTGATGGGATGAAATCCACACAACCTTTAGATCCATACCAAGGCCTAAGATATATTGAACCATAATATGATAATATGGAGAAGGATATCCTTGATCAATTGCACAATTTGACTACATTAAAAAGAGTTGACTACATAAATCCCATTGTAAATGGTTTAATCAATTGGAGGAGTGTTCAATATGGAGATGAAGATTCTGAAGAATCCTTTAACGATTGGCAATAGGGATGATATGAGAGCTTCTCCAAGTGTTGCACAATTTTCTGATCAGTGAGGTGGATTGGGATAGGGGCATGCAACTATCCAACATATGATGGAATTTTAGATCTACTGATTTTTCTCATTGACATAAAATCTAAGGTTGTGGAAGATCATAGGATTCCAGTCCTTGATGTAGCTTTAAAGTCCATTCCTACTAGATGGTGGGCTAGTCATAAAGAAACTCTTTCATCTTGGGATGAGGTTAATCGTGTAATTGAGTATTGTTTCCTTCCTCTTTCTCAAGTCATGCAGTCAAGGGACACTTATAAACTGGAAAATCATATATTAACTCTGGAGACATATGATGATTTATCTGATCCCGTGGAGCATATTGAATATTGTCTTAAGGTATGGGAAGTTTCACAACTTACATCACTGTTATAGATACTTCATTTCTATCTATCATTAGGGATGATTCCAAAAGCCTGGTATGCGAAAAAAGAAACTATAAGATAAACTATAGGTTGTAAGGTATTACAAGATCAGTTTGTCATGATTTTTCCTTTTATGGTAAGTCTTTAGAAATCACAGTTGTACTACAATAAATTAAGAAAATGTTGTTTATTAATGAGTTCAAGCCCAAGTATTCCCCTACAATATGTCTTGAACATGAGGACCTTATATAGTATATTTTTTATCCATCACATTCAATAATCCTTTTGTCTTGCAACAAGGTTGAAAAACACCCTCAAGATTCTGAAGTCTTGGAATATATTAGACATTTGACCTTTAACAAATCTATAGGAATGAGAACAAATAAATAATCTCAACCATACAAGAACAAAAATTCATATGCTCATCCTGTAAATTTGTGGAAAATAAGTATTGGGAGTGTGGAGTACCCAAAGATGACTTCTATAGGATATTACTAGGATGAACAGACCATGGATGAGATCGAGGCACTATTGTGGGAATATGAAGATTGGTTTCCTAATAGATTTTTGGAACTTAAATTAATTAAAGGAGACCCGGGAGAGATAAATATAGAACTAAAATATGATGTTAAACCAGTCAAACACAGACCTTATCGATTGAATCTTAGGGTCAAAGAGAGGTTTAAGAAAGAAATTGATAGGATGCTTGTAGTAGGAATGATTTTCCTTGTAGATGAAGCTAAATGGATGAGTCCAATTATTATCTAGAGTAAAAATGACATTGAGGATATCAAGGTTTGTGTGGATTACAAGGGCTTGAATTCCACCTATGTACATGATCATTTTCCTACTCTAGTAAGTGATGAAGTACTTGATCAAGTGGCGGGAAATGAAGCATACTCCTTCACTAATGGGTTGTCAAGTTATCATCAATTCAAAATTGCAAAAGAAGATAAAAAGAAGACCACCTTTACTACCAAATGGGGATATTTTTCTTATAATATTATGCCCTTTGCAGTGAAGAATGCTCCAGTTGTTTTCTCCGAGATTTTATTCATAAATTTATTGAAGTTAATATGGACAACTGTACTGTGTACAACTTGTTGAAGGAGAACATAGGTTTAATCTACTTAATGTTTGATCGTTAGATAGTTACAAATTTCATTGAATATGAGGAAATGTATTTTTTGTGTTCTTTTTGGAAATTTGTTGGGACATAGTGTATGCAGGGAAGGAGTCATGATTGATCCTATGAAGTTTGTTTTTATTCTTAATATGCCTCCCCTACGAATGCCAAGCAACTGCGATCCACTCTAGTTCATACTGGACATTATTGTTGGTTTATCAAAAGGTGCACAAGTATTACTGCTCTGATGGAGTAATTGCTAAATAAAGTTGAATTTTTCCACTAGAATCCTGAATGCGATCACGCCTTTAACATCATGAAGGAGAATTTTAGTATTGATCCTATTTTGATTTATCCATACTATAAGGTGGAATTCCATGTTCACATTGATGCTTCTAGAAAACTATTTGGTGATTTTCTTACGCATACTGGTGAAGGAAACTTAGATCACCCTATGTGTTTTACTAAAAAAATTGTGTCACGGGCCCATCACAACTACACCACAAAGCAAGAAGGTTTAGCCATGGTCTATTCTTTGCATAAATTCATAAACTATTTGTTATGAGGTCATTTTAAATTCTTTATTGATCATTCATATTTGAAGTATCTGGTTAATAATCATGTGTTAGAAGGAAGAAATTGTAGGTGGTTGTTTCTTTCTCAGGATTTTCACTTGAAGTTGTAGTTAAACAAGGAAAATTGAATGTTGTCCCTAACCACTTATCTCGACTAGAGTAACCACTTATCTCGACTAGAGTCAGGAGAAAGTGGTGGATTTGTTGATGACCAGCTCCCAGATGCATATTTATTTAAGATTGAGGCTATCCTAGATTATTTTTATGATATTGTATTGTTTCTAACTATTGGTATTGTGCCTAATGGATATTATGCAACACAAAAGAAGCATTTGGTGGTTTGTGCAGGATACTACCAATTAATTGCAGGTAAACTGTACAAATTGGGGTTGGATAACATTCTTAGAAGGTGTGTGCTAGATCATGAATGGCCTAAAATCATGTGAGAATGTCACAGTGGAGTTGCATGAGGATATGGAGGAGGGAAATATATTGCGCATAAAGTACTTCAAGAAGGATTATGGTGGCCTATTGTATTTAAGGATGATAAATGTTATGCTAGGTCATGTAATTTATTTCAAAGGGTTGGTAAACCATCACACAAGGATGATTTTCCCTTAGAACATGTTTCGGGAACTACAAGATTTTGAAAAGTGGGTTTTTTACTTCATAGGACCTATTAATCCACTATCAAGACATTCGAAGGAAAGATACATCGTTACCGCAACATACTACTTCAATCATTGGGATGAAGTAGAACCTTTCATATATTCTTCCATAGATACTACAGACATATTCATATTTGAAAATATTATCACTTGGTTTGGGTACCCTAGGAGTTTGGTCAGTGATCAAGGTGCACATTTCACCAATGAAACAATTTCTACCCTTACTCGAGAATTTTGTATCCATCATCATAAGAGAGGTTCTTATCATCCACAAGAAAATGTCACGGTGGAAGCATTCAATAATATTGTGGAGAAAGGATTGACTAAAGTATATTGAATTGCTTGAGATGATTGGGATGAGTGAGCTCCTATCGTTCTTTGGGCATAAAAAAACACTACCAAGAAGTTGCACAAGTACACCCCATTTCAGTTGGTCTATGGGGGAGAATCATTTATACTAATCAAGTTTATCACTCCAAATTTATATATTGTGCAATCCACTTAGATCACAAATGTTGAATCAATTGTGGAATGGGTTGCAGAACTATTGGAATTGGATGAAGCAATATTTCTATCATATTTTCATCATATTGTAGAGAAGGCTAGGTAGAAATGTTGGCATGATAGGAACATCAATACCAAGACTTGTGCGCAAGGTGATCAAGTGTTACTCTATGAAAAAAAGTGTTGGATTACTGAGAGGGGGGGTGAATTAGTAATAGCATAATTATAATCATTTTTCTTCAAATGTTATATCAATGTAGAATTATTATCCAATAATGAGCAGTAAGAAATAAAAAATCGCACACATACACAGTACATCAGTGTTTTACATGGAAACCCAAATCGGGAGAAAACCACAAAATGATTTTTCTTATATGTCTTGAAGAATTACATTCATTGGAAGCACCAACTTCCTTTGTTTTCCAGTTGCAACTGGAAGGAGGCTCCAACCCCCTAGTTTCTCAGGCTTCAACTTGAGGGAAGCTCCAACTCCCCAATTGTTAAGAACCAAACATCAATATAGCATAGAAAAACCTCAAGAAAAGTACTCAACGCCTTGAAAAAGAGATAATATCAGATAATAAGCCTCTTCGAGGGGGCAACCTCCTTTTACCCCACTTAAATGTTCAAGTACA
>SNQJ01S0001337.1:0-12931 GCA_010110895.2 Picea sitchensis
ATGATTCTCGCAGGCTGCCTTAAGCCAGGGTGCGAGAAGTTTGCACTGTGTTGAACTGCTAGGGTGCGAACTCTTTCTAAAGCAAGGAAAAAGATGAATTCTCGATGCTTCTAGAAGGGAATCTTCTAGAAGGATGATATGGCATTCGAATGGTTATCCTAGTACTGGATTCCTTGATATTTTGGGATCACTCTTATCCAAGTAACTAATTCATTATCTCCTATACTTTGAGGGAATTCTCATGGAAAAGGTTAAGCAAGGTTAAGCAAGGTTAAGCAATATTCATTAGAGAATTAGTGAAAGAATTGTGTGAAGGACTGAAGCTACATCAACTCCAAAGGGGTTGATCTTCTTCATGCAAGTGAGCAAGTGTGTGTGTCAGAGCCAAGGGCCATCGAAAGGAAGCTTGCGACATCAAGGCTCAGGTTGCAATCTTTACTTTCCATTAATATGATACAGTAATATGTCCCTTTCCCATAAAGCTATTTCCACTTTATTGTATAATTCCTTGATCATATACATAGATTGATTGTCTAATAGATTGTGCTTTCTTCACTTTGGTTAGTTTGTGTTGTCTTGGTCTTGACTGCACGAGAGCACTGGAGCGAAGCGGGAGCAACAAAGACCATAGGAAGCGATAATAAGGTATGTCATTAGTTAGTTCCTCCTATTTAATTCAATGGTTAAAATCTAGGAAAAGAGTCATGTTCTGTCTTGCTTTGTTCTAGATCTGGGTGGATCTAAGGAGATCAGTTAGTGTCCGCACCTACGGATTTATCCAATAACACCTTTTTTGTCTGATTGTATCCAAGTCCAGACTTGTCAAAATGATATTTTTGACTGTTGATAATGTCATCCAAAACTTTTGAGCTATTATGCATATTTTTCTTTTGAATATCCTTTCTTAATGTGACAATCCCTACTTCCAATATTCTGATGATCCTGTCCTTTTCTTCTAGTTGTTATTTGAGCGCTTCTTCAATTATTTTATCTTCTTCTATTTGAACTTTCAATTTTGTGATCATTTTTTTTAGTTCTTAAGTGTCTTCCTTTTTATCTAGTTCTGCTTGTAGTTTCTTGTTATTCTTTTTTTCTCTTCTGATAACTTCTATGGCACACATTAATTCTTCTCGAAAGTCAACTTCTGCCTCTTCAATTTCTTCTTCGACTTATTCTTCAGCTTCTTCATATTCTTCTTCGAAGTCTTATTTTCTAGAGTCTTTTAGTGCCATGAATAGAACTCTTCCTGTCTCACTGTCACTGACTTCTTCGTCATTTGATGATGAGATGTCTTATTTGATGCATAATATTTTCTTGAAATCTTTCTTTGTAGTTCTTTTTCTTTTATATGTATGTTTTCCTTTTGAGTAACCTTCATCATTTCTCTTTTTCTTATGAGGAAATTTGTTAGCAAAATGACCAATACCATCACAATTAAAACAAATTAAAGGAAGTTTACCTAGATACCTATCATTGGTTCCCTTGTTCAGTCTTTTGACGAAGTTGGCCACTTCTTCATAATCTTCCGAGATGTCATTGTTGTTGCTATATTCTTCTTGTTCCTTTTTCTTTTGCTTTGATCTTCTAAATGATTTGAAAGCTGCTTCTTTTACATCTAGATTTTCCTGTTCAATTCTCATCTCATATGTTGTGAAGATTCCATGCATTTCGTCCATGCTTATTGAGTTTAGATCCAATCTTTCTTCTAGTGGTTATATCTGAGGGTTGAATCTCATAGGAAGAGATCTTAGTACCTTTTGAACAATTACAGATTCTTCGATTTCTTCTCCCAATCCTATGATTGCATTCACTGTTTCATCAACTCGTAATAAGTAGGCTACTGTATCTTCATCTTCCTTCATTTTTAGTTGTTCGAACTAACCTCTGTAAGTTTGAAGCTTTGTTTCTTTGACTTTTGAATCTCCTTCATAAATATTTCGAAGCTTGTCCCAAATCTCTTTAGCAGATTTACAATGTGAAACTTTGGTGAATACCATATCACTGAGACCATTCAAAAGTGAATTTTTGGCTTTGGAATTATTCTCACCGAGTTTCATTGCTTTGTCATTTGTTGGTAGAACTGTTGTTGCTGTGTATCCATCTACAATTGATTGCCAAACTTGAAATCATATGCCTGTATATATGTCTTCATCATTATGCTCCAAAAATCATACTTTTACCCATCAAACTGTGGTATTCCATTTTTATACGAGTTGGTACTCTCCATGATCTACCTTTCAGTGGTTAAACTGATTTCTGAAGGAACCTACCCTGATACCAATTGTTGGATTACTGAGAGGGGGGGTGAATCTGTAATAGTGTAATTATAATTCTTTTTCTTCAAATGTTATATCAATGTAGAATTATTATACAATAATGAGCAATAAGAAATAAACAATCACACACATACATAGTACACCAATGTTTTACATGGAAACCCAAATATGGAGAAAACCACAGAATGTTTTTTCTTATATGTCTTGAAGAATTACATTCATTGGAAGCACCAAATTCATTTGTTTTCCAGCTGCAACTGGAAGGAGGCTCCCACCCCCTAGTTTCTTAGGCTAAAACCTGAGGGAAACGCCAACTCCCCAATTCTCTGGCTACAACCAGAAGGATGCTAAAACCCCCTATGTTCTCCGGCTACAACTGGAAGGTGGCTACAACCACCTGTCCTTGCCCCATCCAACCACCCTGAAGTAGAAGTAGAATGATGGAACCATTGTCAACCTGTCACTGTAAGATATATTGTTGTACAACTGTATCAACATGTACCACTGCCCTGTATCCAATCTGTACAACTGCCATGTAATCAAACTGTACCTGAACTGAACATGTATCTACAAAAATACAACAGATACGCAACCTGTAGTGATGCAACCTACGTATGTACGCACCCTATATGTTATGCAACCTGCATATGCCTTATGAAACTAGGGTTTCTTTTCACTTGAAAACTTTTGACACTTTTGTCAAATATATATATATATGTGTTTTTCATGTTTTGGAGAAGATTTTTGAAGAATTTTGTGCCAAAACGGTATGATCCACACCAGGTATGTATAATTCATGTTTGATGTCGATATTGAGTATAATTCATCATATTTTTATGTTTCCAAGGATCTAATTCACGTTTTTTGGTGTTACAGGGAAAAATCGCATCACGTTGTTGCTTCCGGCACTCAATCTGACACTCCATCCAGTACTTGATCTGGTACTTGGTTCGGCACTCCGTCTAGCACCACGTCATACAAAAAAATGGTGGGTGATTTGGCGGTTATGGTATTGGCGGCCAGTGATGGGTGAATCAGGAACATGGGTTTTTCTCATGCTTGCCCCCTCCAACTACTGAACTCTTGAAAACTCGGTTTGGGTTGTTGAGCAAGATGATTATTAGCTCGCTCTATTTCGGCAGTTAGGGCACCATTAATGTAATTTATTGTTTTTTGAAGTGGTTCGACCCTCCAGTGGTCGACCACTTGGTCTGTAAATCTTATAAATACCATCGTGGTGGTCATACAATAGTTAAGAAGCAGTAGAAGAAGTAGAGGATTAGAGACAACTATGATTTTCCTCTGTTTTTGCTATTTTCAATTGCCAAAATTATATGAAACTGTGTTTTTGAGTTTTAATGGTGAAATGGATTTGTTGAGTTCGTGGTGTGTCTTTGAGAAGTGACCACAATTTGTTGGGGTGCCTACCAGTAGTCTGGTAACTATTCTTTAAGTTATTTATGCATTTCATAGCTTAGATGTCTCTTTTTATTTCATGTACATGAACTGTTCTTTTATTTCTTTGCTTTCTAATTTTTTGTTGTAGTTTAATTATTTTAACTCTCTTTTGCTGGTTAGTATGAAGGCTTGTGTTAATATGTGTTGATTATGTAGTTAGGAACGAATTTGGAAATTCATAGACTAACCCCGTGTGCAATTAGATATTAGATTGTGTTTTATTATTGCTTTTAGAATCAAGTTTAAAACAGAGTTTGAAATAGAGTAGAACAGATTTTTAATTTATGTTTTCTTTAACAAGGATTCAGTGGATGGATAGGGTTAGTTTTAGTTTTTAATTATAGATTTCTTATTCTATTGTCATGTATATCTTGCTTAACTAGTTGTTAGTTAATGTATTCATTAGTTTACTTTTTATATGTCATGTTTTAATTTATGTTTTTAAGCATTTTCCTTCTTGCACATTGAATTGTTAAAATAGATATAGCATAGTTTCACTTTATGCACTTTATTTCCTAGAATTAGATTGCAATTCCAATTTTTAGTTAATGCTTGAATTTAATTATGAATTTTGTTTACATAGCATAGAAGTACAATTAAAATCTTGTTATATTGGTGATGATTAATACATGAGTAATAATTCCATGAATATGCAGGGTAATTGACGATTGTTTCTGTAATGATGATTGTTATATTGGATTGCTTAATCCACACCTTTCACTCTGTTATTGAAATCAGTATTGAGTTTATACCTCTTGAATTATATTTTGTTGTCAAGTGCCACCAAGATATTATAAGACACCGGAGACATTCACACAACCACCTACACTATATTTGAGTTTTTATAGGTTAAAAGATAGTTTCTTGCTTTCGTAGATCAGAAGATAGTTTTATTGTTGTTGTAGAATAGATAGTCTTTTGCTTTGGTAGATTAGAGAGCAGTTTTGTTTATCATAGATTAAAAATTAGTTGTTAGTTCTTCTTTCTTTCAATTAAATAGATTTCCTTTTATGAATTAGAAATATTTTTGAAGTTTGAATTAAGAATAGAATTCACTTGCCTCTTAGCTTAGTTAGTTGTTCAATGAGTAGTCTTAATTAGTTTACTTACAGTAGAAGTTATCTTAGAGTAGTTAGTTGTTTACTTGCTTTAATAGGTTAAATTGCTTACTTGTCTATTCTTGCTTTGATAGTATAGTTGTTTGTTTATTTACTTGCTTTCATAGGGTAGTTGCTCATTAAATTTAGGTAGGCTAGTTAAAGTAGTTTGCTTTTGCTATTTGCTTATTGTTATGCTTAAATAGTTTATTTTGCCTATTGCCAAGATTGAACTAGTTTGCTTCAAGTAGGGTTTTCACTTGTTTTCCTATAACTATCCATCGATCCTTGGTCCAAAAGTACTTAGGTTACATAGTTTCAAGTTGCTTAGTAGGGTTTTCTCATTAGATAGTTTTTCTTGAATAGATTAGCCTTTATATAGCCACTTCCTTAGTTAGACTATACTACTACCAGCCCTTCTACCTTGGCATATATTTTGCTACAAATCTAAGTTTACCTACCCTGGGTTGACAATTTAGTTGAGGTTTTTTAGTGTGTTTTTAGTGCATATAGAACACCCATCAGTCGTAACAATTAGACATCTTGGAGCTTCAAGCTCCAAGGTTCCTAGACCCAGGTCACCTGGATCCTCCGATAATTCTTGGGCTATGATCCCCGCTCTTATTCAGGTCTTTAGTTAAGGACATAGGCGTAATTTCAAAGTCTCCTAAACTACTGGTCTGAAGGAAACACCTACCCAACTTGCAGGGATTTAAGCTCTAAGTCAAGGAAAGGTTACTTGTTAGTTTACCACGACGGTAGCTATGCCAAGAGGCTTACTCCGAATAAAGTAGACATATACATTCCCAAGGGAATGAGTGCATATTCATAACTTAATCATTTAATACATAGAAAGAACCCTTTATAGACATATAAATACTCACATACATCAATTATTTACAATTCAAAACATAAGGTAAGAAAACACTTATCAGAACCATATAGTGTGATGCAACTTCTGAAAGGGGTGCTCGTTTCTACCCAACCTTAGGCTCAGTCACTCCCAATGGATTTATCACTGGCCACTGCCAAGATTAAACCATGATGCTTTGAGATTCAATCTCTTACTTCCAGCTCAACGGAAGTTAGGGACGAAGGTTACTCTCCTTCTCCCAATACAGAGATTAATAAGGATGAAGGTTACTCTCCTTCTCCTGGCTCAATCTTTATTTTATGTGATCATAACTCATTGTTCCTCTTTCAGTCCTTTCTCGGACCTGAGAGCTTCCTCTCTCATCTCTTCATTTTTCTTCGCAGGTCTCCCCCTGCCCACCACACTTCCTTTCTTTCCTTTTTTTGCAAGATTGTGTGTGGCTTGAATTTCCAATCCGTGATCAAGTCTGGAAGCCTTACGGATGGGTGATATTCCCCATACCCTCTTTAACTCTTGAGGAGGCCTTCCCACCTACCATCCCAGCTATAATTCATTCATGGGTCAGGGGGTTGTTCTAATCTAAGCAAATTAATTCCAGCATGGTATTGGTTCGGTGTAGGTTAACACAACCATTATCGGTCCCCTCCACCACCTTTCACAACATTTTGTGGTCTCTCTTAGCACATCCCCTCTTTCAACAGTCATGCAACACATAACCATTTTCTATTAAAATAACAGAATTTACATTCATCGACCTTCTACACAAGGTCCATCAAATCAAACATTCACACTTTTAAGTTTGCCATAGTTCCTTGGCCCGTATAGTTATATTTACAAACTAGGGGAAACGAGGTGTTACAATTCCCTCCCCCTTAAAGGAACATCATCCTCGATGTTATATCTGTCATCATGACATGTATGTACAGGAGTAAACAAAATCGAATATTCCTATCTCACGGCATCCTCCATTTCCCACGCAGCCTCATCTGGGCCAAAGTGTTCCCACTGCACCTTGACCTGTGCAATGGTTTGGTTCATGAGTGAGTTTTCCTTCCTGTCTAATATGCATTGGGGTTTTGGCAGGAATTATCCCTCCGGATCCACCTGGATCACAGACCAGTCAATTATATGATTAGCATCATGTACATATTTCTTCAATAATGAAACACGAAAGAAATTATGTGCTTTTACAGTGGGACGAAGGGCTAGCCTATAGGCTACAGGTCCCACTCTATCTAAGACTTCAAAGGGTCCACAATACCGAGGTGCCAACTTGGCACATGCTCCCATTCTCAAGGAACTCTTCCTAGGTCTAACTCTAAGATAGACATGTTCTCCGGTCTTGAACTCTCTGGGAATTATCTTTCTGTCGGCGTAAAGTTTCTGTCTATCCTGAGAAATCTTCAGATTTTGTCTTATCTGAACCACTTGATGTTCCATTTCTTTCATCATGTCGGGTCCGATTGTAATTCTGTCCATTGGGTTACTCCAGTTGACTGGAATCTTGCATTGTCTACCATAGAGGGATTCATAAGGGCTCATCTTCAAGGATTCCTGATAATCGTTGTTGTAGGCAAACTCTACCAATGGTAGGTAGTATTCCCACTTCTTAGGCTGATGCATTACATGCATACTTAGCATGTCTTCTACTATTTGGTTCACTCTTTCTGTTTGTCCATCAGTTTGAGGGTGATAAGTTGTGTTGAAAAACAATTTTGTCTCAAAACCAACCATTAGGTATTTCCAAAAGCTTGAATTGAATTTGGTATCTCGGTCAGACACAATTTCCTTGGGCATGCCATGCAGTCTAAATATCTCCTTCATGAAGATATTTGCAATATCTATGGCCTTGCAAGTTGATTTGACAGGAACAAAATGAGCAGACTTACTCAATTTGTCCACCACGACCATGATGGCATCATTTTTCTTGGTCGACTTTGGTAATACGGTGATGAAATCCATGGAGATGGTTTCCCATTTCCATTTTGGGATTGGTAGGGGCTGTAACAATCTTGTTGGATGTCGGTGTTCTGCCTTAACTTGCTGGCATTCTAGGCACGTAGATATATAGTTAGCTATGTATTTCTTTAACCCAGGCCAATAGAATTTTTTCCTAGTTCCCGTGATCATCTTCTGATATCCTGGGTGACCAGTATATGGTCTCTTATGTAGTTCATCCATTATGAACCTCCTAAAGTCATCACAGTTTGGAATATACAATATGTTTATGTAATTCATCATCCCTTCCTCGAGCATCTGGTAGCCTTCATACTTCATCCATGTAGGCTCTTGTCTTAGGTATGAGGTCACGGTCTTGAAGAATGCATCTATCTCTTGTGCATTTATAACTCTTTCCCTAATATCCATTTCACAGGTGCTTACTGCTGCTAAATGAATCATTTTTATACTTATGCTAAGGGCATCAACCACCCTATTTTCCTTTCCTTTTATGTGTTTGATTTTGAAATCGAATTCACTTAGGAGAGCCATCCACCTAGATTTCCTAGCATTGAGATTCGGTTGATCAAACATGTGCCTCAACCCACAATGGTCTGTCATAAGCACAAATCTCTTTCCCATGAGGTAGTGCCTCCACATTTTTAAAGCATGTACTATGGCAGCCAACTCTAGGTCATGGGTCACATAATTTATCTCATGCTCATTTAATTTCCAGGATGCATAGGAAATTACACGTCCCTCTTGCATAAGGACTCCTCCGAGTCCTTCCTTGCACACGAGGAAATCATTATCCAGGTCTGCAATCTTTAGTACGGGTGCATGGGTCAGGAGGTATTTCAATTCCTGAAATCTTTCTTCACATTTTTTATGTCCAAATGAATTTGATCCCCTTTTTTTTAAGGGCAGTGATTGGACAACCAATCTTGGAAAATCCTTTTATGAACCTTCTATAATATCCTGCTAGGCCTGTGAAGGATCTGATATCTGATATATCCTTTGGGGTAGGCCATTCCATAAAAGATCTGATCTTATCAAGGTCCACTGCAACCCCTTCCTTAGAAATGACATGGCCTAAGTAATGGACTTGCTTCTAAAAGAAGTCGCACTTGATAAACTTAGCGTAGATTTGATGCTCTCTTAGTACTTGAAGTATGAGTCTAAGATGTTCTTAGTTCTCCTCCCTGTTCTTGGAGTATATTAGGATATCATAAATGAAAACCAATACAAATTTGTCCAGAAATTTGTTGAGTACAGTATTCATCAAGCACATAAAAGTGGTGAGGGCATTGGTTAACCCAAATGGCACCACTATGAATTCATAGTGACCATACCTCATTCCGAAGATTGTTTTGTGGATGTCTTCATCCTTAATCCGGACTTGGTGGTTTCCAGACCTTAATTTGATCTTCGAGAAGATGGAAGCACCTCCCAATTGGTCAAACAAGTCATCGATTCTTAGTAAGGGGTACTTGTTCTTTATGGTTTCCTTATTGATTTGTATGTAATCTATGCACAATCGAAGTGTGCCATATTTCTTTTTCACAAAAAAAACGGGTTCTCCCCATGGAGATACACTGGGTTGGATGTAGCCTTTGTCCATCATCTCCTTTAGTTGTTGCTTGATCTCAACCAGATCTGGCATGCTCATCCTATATGGCATTCTAGATGTTGGTACCGCTCCTGGTGTAAGTTATATTGATAAGTCAATATCCCTTCTCGGAGGTAGACCTGGTACTTCTTCTGGGAACACGTCCTTGTATTCTCTTAATATGGGGTGGTCCTCTAGGTTTGGTTTGTCATGCTTAACAGATTCCAATACCTGTATGGAATATACGAAACACCCCTTTCTGCAATACTTTTTCATTTGAAGGGTTGATATTTGCCTCACTGAGATAGGCTTCTGAATCCCTTGGAGGGTCGTTTTTCTCCCTTTTTCATTTACACATTCTAAAGTTGTATGATAACAGTCCAATTTAGTTTTTTAAGAAACCAACCAATCCATACCAATCAAAAATTCATAATATCCCAGGGGAAGTATGTTAAGGGTCTCTTGGGTGGGCAATCCACCCATGATGAATTGACAAGCTGGTATGACCTCTTCCACTTTTATTTTGGTCTCAGTGGCTAATTGCACCAACCATAGTTTAACATGTCTAATTTTTTGCAGTTTACACTTATCAATAGTCTGAGGGGCCACATAACTCAAATTAGAACCTAGGTCAATTAAAATAGAAACTAGATGGTCGACGATCATACCTTCCAGCTCCACTACTGAAGCTTGGTGGTCGGCTTGATTATTTTCCAAGGCTGCATAGATTCGTGGCATGCTCCTAGCCACATCATTGACAGTGGTCGCTTATTGGATGTTGTATACTTTCTTACCATTATGTTTTATGTGTGGGCAGTCCCTCAATTTATGATCCTCTCCACAAGCTCATCATTTTCAGGGTTCCTTCTTTAGGTTATCAATCTTTCCTGAGGTTGTCTTAAAAGTTTTATTTCCACTTTGAGAGGGGAAATTGTGTTGATATACACTTCTAGTAGGAAGGATCCTTCTAGAATATTTTCTATAGTTCTTGAATATTGAGGATTTAAACCCCTTCTTCTGTAATACCGAACTACTCCCCTTCTTCCAGTCCTCATGAGGTCTTGTCTTATTCCCAAACTATTCATAACAATACCTCGCCTTTCGGATAATTTCTTCTAAGGTCTTTGGTTAGTCGAACTCAATTATGTCCAGATAGGTTTGAGGTAACCCACTAATGAACCACTACATTTTTACCTTTTCATCTTTTATGTAAGGTAAATACCTCAGTAGTTCAAGGAATTTGTTGACAAATTCATCTATGGTGAGATGCCCCAGTTGGAGCTCATAGAATTCCTTATTCTTCCCATCCATGTATTTCTCTGACAGATACTACTTCCTGAAGTATTTCTCAAATTGTTTCCATGACAAGGCCTTCTCATGGACTCCTTTCACATTTCTAAGGTCTTCTCACCATATGGAAGCCTTTCCATTTAGGTTTAAGATGGCTATTTGGGCCTTCAATTTTTTAGAGTAATCATGGACTCTGAAGTACTTCTTTAAACCAAGTAGCCAAGATTTTTCCTCTTCTCCTTTCTTTATTTCTCCATTGAAAGAGGATGGTTTGGATTTCTTGAATTCCTCAGGATCATGATGTTTGGAATGCTTTTGCTTCCATCCTTTCCTCTGAGAATGTGAGTTGGCTTCGCTACTAGAAGGTCCTTCGAATTTACCATCTTAATTTCCCGAGGAATCTACCGATGGGTGTCCCCTGCCTCTAGTCTAGGCCTTCTTCGAGGTACTTATCCCAGTGTGGTCACTTATGGAGTCATGTTTTCAAATATCAGGTGGACTTTGACTTCTCTTCTTATGTCGTTGGTCCACATGACTGGTTGCGGGTTCATGTTGTAGTTGCCTCTGTATGTCGGATAAGCTCTGCAACAAGACTGCGTTAATTTCTGTTTGTTTTCTAGCTCCTTTATTAATCTCTCATTGTCAGCCTTGTAAATCTATAATTCAGCCCTGAGGCTCCTCACAGTTTCATCTAGGTCTGGAGGGGTTTCTATTGCCCTCCTTTCATCAGATTCTTCGTCTCTAATGTGGGAGCCATCCCCCACTTCATGACACATGGCCATCCTTTAGTCTTGGAGTTTTCCCATGATTTATTGATTGCTCGAGTGTTGACAAAAGAACTTATTGTTAGCTAACATTTTATTAGTTCATGAAAAATACACGGTTCAATTTCTTGAATGCATACACACAGTAGAAAGCTTCATTCTTTTTTTTAATAACATTTTTAACCAGACTTTTAAGAAAGAGGTAAGGTAGGGTGTCACTATTTTAAAATTATTCCAGATAGAGTTTTTAAGAAACTCGCCTGTAAGCCCAAGCAGGCCAAGCATTGTAACCATGCTCTGATACCAATTTGTAACACACCCACGATGGCTAAAAAAAAAAAAAAAGTTTCATCCTCCTTATAGTAACAAATCCTATCTATCTATGGGTTCTAATTTGGACCGTCGGGGAACCAGCCCGGTCTTCCGATCAAGGATATTTGATTCTAAAGCTAAACAAATCTCTGAGACCTTGATGGTCTCGTTCTGTAATTAAACACGGGACCTTTCGGCTCCTCGATGCAGGGTTAATGGCACTCGCGACCTTCCCGTTCGCTCCCCTGTGAAATCTCTGAGTACTGGGCATTAGCTCCTTTTCTAGATAAGCCCCCTCTTGATGTGACCATGGGTAATAACCCTATAGGACCACGTGATTGTAGACGTGGCCAAAGGAAGTTTAAATCAAACTGATTTTCGGCCCGCAATTATCCTCGAGCCTCCACATGTCCTCTTTTCAAAATCACGGTTTGAATTGCGGCCCACCCTCAAATTCTTAATGTCCATGCAACTCCTATCCCGCAATGCTACGGGACTGTCGATCTCCCTATCTTGACGGTACTTCTAAAACTAGTGGTTCAGACCTACGAATTAGATCTTAACCCTTGAAAAATCAACAGACGAGATCTCCTTTGTGGTTTCGGTTTCTGGAGTTTCAACTCTCAAACCCCGCTCTCTTATGTACTCCAATATTCTGAGTTGACAATATGCGGACACCTGTCCTCCTAATCAACGACCCTGTCTTTACTTCGGGTGGTTGACCTTTCAGTTGGATCAAAGGTCCTGTGGCCCTCTTTTCGATCAATGGTCGAGACTCCTTCGGGTTTCGGACTTATGAGATCTCAAATCTCAAACTTCTCCCTTTTTCCCAATGGATTTTATCCGAAGGGCTATAATCCACTGACGTGTATCCTCTTGATATGACGATCGAGGATTACTTCGGGTCTTTACTCGGAGTCCACAGATTTTCTCCACGTATCCCTTAGATCTGACAGCTATGAATTACTTCAGATATTTATCCAGATTCCTCTGATTTACACCATGCATCCTCTGAATCCGATGGCTCGGATCCACTTCAGATGATTCGATGCTTGATATTCATTTCAGACGATTTGACGACTCAACTTCACTTCGATTGATCAGATGGTTGAGATTTACTTCGGATTTCCAGAAGTTTGAACTTTATAAATCTCAACTCTTAAACCTTTCTCCTGAATAGAAGGTATCTGACGACTCAGATTCACCTTGGTGATCCAACACTGGAAATTTACTTCGGGTGATCTTGTTAGGATATTTAGACACTTAGGAGTTAGTTAAGATCTACTTGGTCTAATATGTCGTTAGGTAAAAGT
>SNQJ01S0001337.1:12941-57262 GCA_010110895.2 Picea sitchensis
TCTTTGATCTGGTTATGTGAGTGGTTACTGAAGGTGTTCTTCCTCTGTTGGAATACCTGTGTTGTCGAATAGATCTGACAGCTCAGATATGCTTCGAATGATCGGACAAATGAGATTCCCTTCGGATTTCCAAAAATTCGAACTTCACGAATCTCAAATCTCAACTGATAAACTCTCGAATAGATTTCCCGAAGCTGTTGATCTGACAGCTCAAATCCACTTTGGAAATCCGAAACTTGAGATTTACTTCGGATGATCCAACGGTCGACGTTTAATTCGGGTCTTCACCCGAAATCCACAGATTCACGCCACCTGTCCTCTAGATCTGACAGTTCAGGGCTACTTCAGACGATCCCACATTCGATGTTTACTTCGGGTCTTTACCCGAAATCCACAGATTCATGCCACATGTCCTCGAGATCTGACAGTTCAGATCTACTTTGGATGATCTGACACCTGAGATTTACTTTCGGTGATCTAACGACTCAAATTCACTTCGACTAATCGGATGAATGGGATTCACTCTGGGTTTTCGGCTCTCTGGACTTTGGGAGTATCATATCTCAAACTTTGGTAAGTTCTCTCTCTTGTATGTGTGAAGCGCTACGGCTCATGCACCTTGCCCCGATGAGACGATTTTCGATCCTTTGCACTGGGATCTAACGCCCACTATCGCTCCTCCTCCTAAGCTTTTGATCTCTTCTAACTTAGAATATTTCTCGGTTTTCAAAGGTATCAACCTGTGTTCCCCCTACAATTCTGACTCTCTGATCTCGTCAATACTTATGAAAAGTGTTATCCCTTCTAAGCTTGATCCTTAAAGGATTTCGATTTCCCACACACTCCTTGTGTTCGGGGATTTTGATAACTCAGTTCAAAGGATTTATTGAAAATAAATTCTTCTCGCCCTCCTGGCATTCCTTTGTTCTAGTTCTTCGACGCTTGGTCACTTCTTAACACTGATCTATGGCTCACAGCAATTACAGGGACCCAACGTGCATACTCTTTATCAGAGAGCTCAACCTCCGCAATTTGGAAGTACTCGCCAAACTTGGTCGAATCAGAGTCATTGATCTCCCAGCCGACGAGATCAACGACAATGGTGAATTGTGGGATGCAAACTAGCGTGTCTGCTACTTCCACCTTCACTCTCCACAATGACTCCCCAACCTCGATCTTCATTCATAGATCGACAATCGTAACAATTAGACATCTCGGAGCTTCAAGCTCCAAGGTTCCTAGACCCAGGTCACCTGGATCCTTTGATAATTATTGGGCTATGATCCCCGCTCTTATTCGGGTCTTCAGTTAAGGACATAGGTGTAAGTTCAAAGTATCCTAGACTATTGGTCTGAAAGAAACACCTTCCCAACTTGCAGGGATTTAAGCTCTAATTAAAGGCAAGGTAACTTGTGAGTTTACCAAGACGGTATCTATGCCAAGAAGCTTTCTCCGACTATGGAACAATGATGTAGCTCCCTGGGAGAGTGCCTTCGAGTGACTAAATAGGGACGTATGGGAAATCAAGCATACATATAGGTTCCCAAGGGAATGAGTGCATATTCATAAGTTAATCATTTAATACAGAGAAAGAACCCTTTATAGACATATAAATACTCGCATACATCCATTATTTACAATTCAAATCATAAGGCAATAAAACACTTAGCAGAACCATATAGTGTGATGAAACTATTGAAAGGGGTGCTCATTTCCACCCAAACTTAGGCTCAGTCACTCCCAATGGATTTATCACTGGCCACCCCTGAGCTTAAACCACGATGCTTTGAGATTCAATCTCTTATTTCCATCGCAACGGAAGTTAGGGACGAAGGTTACTCTCCTTCTGCCAATACAGAAATAGATAAGGATGAAGGTTACTCTCCTTCTCCTGGCTCAATGTTTATTTTTTGTGATCAGAACTCATTGTTCCTCTTTCAGTTCTTCCTTAGACCCTAGAACTTCCTCTCTCGTCTCTGCATTTTTCTTTGTAGGTCTCCCCCTGCCCACCACACTTTCTTTCATTTTTCCACAATATTGTGTGTGGCTCGAATTTCCAACCTGTGGTCAAGTCTGGAAGCCTTACGGATGGGTAGTCTGCCCCATCCCCTCATTAACTCTTGAGGATGCCTTCCCACCTACCATCACGGTTGTACTTCATTCCTGAGTTAGAGGGTTGTTCTGATCTAAGCAAATTAATTCCAGCATGGTACTGGTTCGGTGGAGGTTAACGCAACCATTCCTGGTCCCCTCCACCACCTTTCACAACATTTTGTGGTCTCTCTTAGTACATCCCCTTTTTCAGAAGTCATGCAACACCTAACCATTTTATATTAAAATAACATAATTTACTTTCATCAACCTTCTACACAAGGTCCATCAAATCAAACATTCACACTTTTAAGTTTGCCATATTTCCTTGGCCCGTATAGTTATATTTACAAACTGGGGGAAACAGGGTGTTATATCAGACTAAGTCAATCACTCACGAAGATTCTAAAGGGCGCACAATAAGGTAGGGTTATTATTCCTTAGAGGCCCTTAGTTTTCCACAAGGTCACCTAATGGATTATTGACTCCAAGGGTTGGACGTCTACCAAAATCAGTCAAAAGGCGAGTGGCACCCTTGGAGCACGTAGTGTGTCTTGAAGGGCAGGTCGCATAAATGAAACACGAATAAATGTGAGTGGCACCTTTGGAGCAGGTAGTGCATCTTGAAGGGAACATCGCGATTTTTTAACACTAGTGAGTCAATGAACCTAGGTACCTAGAAAACAATATCTTTTTTTGAATTGGTCAGCCTTAAAATAAATGTTGTATGAGTAAAGTTTAAAATTTATAAAATTTCCCTTAAAAACAATTTTGCTAAGCCTGGTTGAAATTAGAGCATAGGTCTAAATAGGGTATAAGGACTAAAAAAAAAACTAATTAATCAATTAATAAAATGGGGATGAAGAAAAATTAAATTTAAAATTTAAAGGAGAAAGAATTTATAAAAAAATTAATTGTTGGTTATGTGCAAAAACTTGTTAATCTAGAACTTAGACAAAAAGGGGAAAATTAAATGCAAAAGGAATGTGGAACATAGAAGGGAATCTAGTCTAGAGAAATTTCCAAATTAGAACTCAAGTAAGATTTAAGAAAGGTGTCAACCATTAAGGGGATATAAGGGAATAAAGGGACATCAAGGAGCGTTTTTAGGAACGCTTTTAGGTGGGTGAGGGAAATTGACAATTTAATTTAATTAATAAAGTGAATTTATCTTGCAACTAAGGGATTGGGAGACAAGTGTACGGGGGAGAATATTTCCTAATAAAAATTTAATAAAAAAAAATTAACATGCATTTTGGCAAGGAACACTAAGAGAACTCTATAAAACAAATGGCAAAGGAGGAGAATGGATCACGATTGGTATGTGTAACGTTATGCTGTCAGATTTTTCTCTTGACTGATTTTTCTTGTGGGATTTGGGATACCCAACTGAGATAGAGAGTGGTAGCTCGACCTTACAAGTCAAGATGGGAGCTAGCTTTCTTTGGTTTGAGTGTGTGACCCCTTTGCGACTTGGGGGGCTCAAGGGGAAGAAGACTACCCCTAGCGTTGGTTGGGAGGTACCAGTGAGATCTCAGCGATTAGCAAGTGGGAGCGAGGAGGGTCGCCAACAATGGAAGAGCATCAGCGAGCCGCCAATCGAGTTACGGTACACATTTTTTTTTAAGTTGCAATTGTAAATTAGTTATAATTGTACATATATTTATTGTTGATGGATTTGTAATGGTTGTCTGATATTGTTGGGCATAGTCCCCCTCTTATTTATTGTTGTGTCTTTACTTGTTTATTTTGATGTGAAAAAACTCTGAATGTGAGCAAAAAACGCCTAGCATAGGGGCATTTTGCCTCAGCATTTTTGGTGTGTCTTTCCTTGTTTTATTAATGTGAATAAACTCTGTGTGTGAGCAAGAAAAACGCCCAGCATAGGGGCATGTTTCCTCTACGTTTGTTTTGTGTCTTTCCTTGTTTATTTGATGTGATTAAACTCTGCGTGTGAGCAAGAAAAACGCCTAGCATAGGGGCATGTTTCCTCTGCGTTTTTGTTGTATATTTCCTTGCTTTATTAATGTTATTATGAAAGCTTATAATAATGTTCATCATCAATGTAAGCTTGTAATAAACGCTCAGCTTTAAATTTTTCCTTTTATTAAATGTTTAAATGAATGGTTATTTTAATGGTTGCATAAGCGTTTATTAATGTTATTATTAATGTTAATAATAATGTTCATCATTAATGTTTATTTAATTAAATGTTATGATGAGCGGTTATTATTAATGTTGTATAAGCGTTATTAATGTTCAGTTATTATTAAATGTTCATAATAATGTCCATTATTAAATGTCGGTTTTTATTAACTGTTTATGATGAAGGGTCATTATTAATGTTGTTTTAGTAAATGTTTATAGAGGAATGGTTAAGAAAATAACTTGAGTCTCTTGCGCAATGGATTGTATGTCATAATGATAGTTAAAGATTTTTAGATTTCCTTAGCACCTTGTAATCATTGAAAAGTAAGATCAATTACAAGATTAGATTTGTTTTGCGCCTTGGAATAAAAAGGCTTGGGTACTCTTGCGCAATAAATGATGTGGATGCATGTTCGCTTAGATTTAGTTTTACTTATTGCACTCATGGATTTTTATGATGGTTATATCTTAGACCCTTGCACAATAAATTGTAATGAATGTATTTACCTTGCGTCGTTGAAATAGATTGATTGTTATTAGATTGCTTTTGTTTATGGATTCCATACAATGTAAGATGGTCAAAGATTTTTGGACTTCTTGAGCAATGAATTTTATATCATGTATGATGGTGTGGAATTTGTTATCTTGCACCTTGGAGATGTTGATGAATAAGTGTTAGGTTTCTTGCGTTATGATCTAAGTTGACGCATAAATGTTTACGACTTAGTTTACTAATGCGCTTGTCACCATGTTGTGGTATGATTTCCTTATGATTGGATTATTTGTGTGCAATGATCATTAAGTGAATACATTAATCTGGAAAATGGATCATGTGCTTACCTTGATAATGATGTTGATTATTGTAATTTGATGAATTATTTAATCGCGTGCCTGGAAGTTAAGTAGATGTTTGTTTGCGCCTAAAAATTTAATTAAGTAGATTGGTGTGCCTCAACTTATGACGTTTCTAGATGGAGTTAGTATTTTAGTTCTCTTACGCCATGGAATTTATGTTACATGTGTTGGTTTATTAGAATTCCTTTGCACCTAGATGATCATTGATGATGTTATTTAGCTTAGTCGATTTGGACTTGATTGTGGAGAGTGGGATGTAGACACCTCCTTGTTCCTCAGAACAGTCGCCAGTCCTGAGACCTTAAATGGTCAAAATCGATGGGAACCTGGGCTTGAGCGTTGCGTATGTGTCCTAGAGGTCCTAACCTTGCAGGGTAGGATGGGTGGGTAGTCATTTTATAATATTTATCTGATGAGTGTTGTCTTATTTTGCTCCAAGCTTGATGTGCTAATTTGTTATTCCTTTTATGTTTATGCATCACTATCCTTCGTTGGTGCATTCATTGTGTTGTTATTTATATCAGTGATGAGTAGCGGGTGATGTTTTTACTTTGTGTCATTGTTCATTTATGATGATAGTTGATTATAGGTCATTACTAAATTGTGGATGTGTCGGTTGCAACATAATTGATTACGACGATGTGTCGAGTGTAATTCATTAATTATGATGTCATCGAGTTGTGTTTCTATGATTTTATTGTTGACATTATTTTCCTGATGCTTTTAAAAAAATGTTACCTATTGTACATTGTTTTTGTGTCATAACGGTTGGGGTCATTACAATTTTTAATTGATTTTTACAATAAACATTGTTAGTTGACACAAATTCAATTCAACTGTATTTTTTAAGTTAAACATATGCATAGAAGCATTTTGAATTTGTTAGTTGTATGCCGCATATGTTGTGCAGACACCCAGAGCATATGGCTATGTGGACGATAAGTGTGTGTTGGATATATATCTCTTCCCAAGGTATATATGTTGAACACTTTTCTTGTTTACAATTTTTTCTTTGACATTGAACAATTTACCTTTTTTCTTACCTTTTACAAAATTTTATGCAAAAATGTTCTCGTTGCAAAGACTTCAAAATGTTTAAAAATGAAATTTTCATAACTGGGTCAGTTATCAAGAAAACTACATCGATGATGAGAATATGTGTGATAGAACCAATGCAAATGCAGAATTACAAAGTGCAGGAGGATGATTGTTATGAATTATTTTCACAAGGGTTCAAATTACACTAGAGCTAGACTGCGCGGATATGCAAAAGATATATTTGTGTAGACGATGTGTTTGTGCCCAAAAAATATTTTTCTCATAGATAAAATATGTTTAATAATATTTTTTTAGTTAGGCACATGAATAAAAGCATTTTGTAAACCATTAAAAATGTGAAGTTGTGAAGTGCAGTGATGCAATATGATGAGAGACCTCAATTATCGGAACAAGGCCTTTCATTAGACTAAGTCTTCATTGTTCAAACAATATGCATGTGCGGACGTGCGGGGAATATGCCCACAATTATAACATGCACATACTTTGAATAGAAGCATTTCATGTGAGCTTTGTTGAAGAGGCAGGTATACCAATAACCATATTGTCATAGGAACCTTTGTCGTCGGGGAAACTCTACTGTATTTTCTCTCTACAAAATCTAAGATGTGCACACTTTGCATTGTTTCCTGCACATCGTAACATCTACACACTTTTCTTTGTTTCCTCCATAGCTCCACTTCGATAAAAGTTTGGTTGCCTCCTTTGCATCTTTAGCTCTAAATACTTCCTTTTAGTAAGTTTTATGACAAAAAAAATTAATTGTTTTTTTCTAATATACATTGTTAGTTGAAATGAATTCAATTCGATAGTTTTTATTAAGTCAAACATATGCATAGATTATGTTAGGTGTATGCCGCATATGTTGTGCAGACACCTAGAACATATGGTTGTATGGAAAGTTTTTGTGTGTGGAAGATATATCTATGCCCAAGATATATATGTCAAACACTTCACTTATTTACAATGTTTTCTTCGACATTGAACAATTTAAAAATGTTTAAAAATGAAATTGGCATAAATGACTCAGTTATCAAATAAATTACATTGTTGGTGAGAATCTGTGCGATGGATCCAATGGATGTTAAAAATTTTCAAGTGTGAGAGTGCAAGACAATGATTGTTATGAATTATCCGCACAAGTCTTCAAATTACACTAGATATTTCTTGTGTGGATGTGTAGAGGATATATCTATGCGGACGACGTGTATGTGCGCAACAAATAACTCTATGATAGATAAATGTGTTTAACAATATTTTTTTTGTTAGGCATACATAAAAGCATTGTGTGAACTATTAAAATTATGAAGTTGCAAAGTGGAATAGTGTGAGACGATGACTGATATCAATTATACGCACAATGCTTCTGATTAGACTTTACATTGTTTCTCACACATCATAACATCTTCACACTTTGCTTTGTTTCCTCCATAGCTCCACTTTGATACATTTTACATTGCTTCATCTTTATCTTTAGCTCTAAATACTTCCTTTTAATAAGTTCTATGATAGATGTTTTTAGTTGTTTTTTCTAATATACATTGTTAGTTGAAATAAATTCAATTCAACAATATTTATTAAGTTAAACATATGCATAGAAGCATTTTGATTCTCTTAGTTGTATAGCTCATATGTTGTGTGGACGCCCAGAACATATGGTTGTCTGAACGACTTGTGTGTGTCGAAGATATATCTCTGCCCAAGATATATATGTTGAACACTTCATTTATTTACAATGTTTTTGTCGACACTGAATAATCTAAAAATGCTTAAAAATGAAATTAGCATAAATGACTCAGTCATCAAGCAATTGCAATGTTGTTGAGAATATGTGTGATGGAACCAATCGATGTGTGGAGTTTCCAAGTGTGGAAGTGTAAGACAATGAGTGTTATGAATTATCCATGCAAGGATTCAAATTACACTACATCTTGTTTGTGCGGACATGTGGAGGATATACATGTGTGAATGATGTGTCTGTGCACAACAAATAAGTCTCTGGTAGATAAATATGTTCAACGATATATTTTTTTAGGCATATGCATAAAAACATTTTGTGAACTACTAAAAGTGAGAAGTTGCAAAGTGGAGGATTATGGGACGATGAGTGATATCAATTATCCACACAAAGTTTCAAATTAGACTAAGTCTTCGTTCTGCAAACAATGTTCCTATGTAGATGTGCAAGGGCATATGCCTTGCTTTCCGCAATTCTAATATGCATATGCTTTGCATAAAAACACTTTTTTCGTTTAGATAATTATTATCTATAATAAACATGGTCACTTAAAATAGATACAAGTATCTAGAGTGAGTATTGTAAACTTGGAAAATCAAATTGCCATAAATATAAAAATCATTTCTACACCAACCAACAGAGATACCTTTGTAGCCTATATATGTGCTAAAGATGTATAATTAACTTTATTACTAACTTTTTATATTTGTAAACTTATATATATATATATATATATATATACCAACTAACAACAAACCATATGTCCCTATTGAGGATGTATAATCAACTTTCATTAAAATAGTAATTAAATTTTATTTTTAATATATGTATATATGTAAAAAAACATTTTGTTATGCATATGCATAACAATATTCTATTATTGATAACATCAAGGACTATTGGACTAGGTGTTCGCTATGCGATGATGTACCTATGCAGATGTGCAGACACTTTGCACTCATTCGTATCCATCGTAGCCTACAAACATTTCACATTTATTGTTGCATATTCTAATATCATTTGCGAACACTCCATTGAACATTTCACATATTTACATTTCTTAGAGCATATGTCTCCCCATTGAACATTTCACTTATTTATTTACCAAGCTTTACTCCACATTGAACAACCTAGTTTTTTGCTTGTTTTTACAAAGTTTTATGCTAAGTGCTTTTACTGCAAATACTTTACATTGCATCCCACATATGCTAACCCCCTATTCAACTTTTCATTTATTTATTAACTTTTCTTCCACATTGAACAATTTGTTTTTTTTTTTGCTTATTATTGCAAATTTCTATGCTAATTGTTTTTACTATAGCATAAACAATAATGTTAATTTTTTTACTATATCAATTATATTTTGACAAAGACAATTCATTATCCGCGCTTCTAGTTATATTAAGTTTCATTTGTCAACATATGTTTTACACTCAACAACATATATTTAACAATCGACAAGGACTATGTTACCATGCAATCTTTATTGTTAAGAGTAATTGTCGACATTCAAGAATTAAAATTTAATTAGTATGTAATAATTTAATATTTATTAGAAAATCAAATAAACTAATTAATACTATAGTCATTTAATTTTGATCAATAACTTTTATTAATTTTTTTCATTGTTAAATTTTAAGTTTTAACTATAGTTTTAATATAGACAATTATGCTTGTAATTTTAATTGTGAGAAATCGAATTATATGGAACTCAAACTCCGACCTTATTGTTAAGAGTAGTTGTCGACATTCAAGAATTAAAATTTAATTAGTATGTAATAATTTAATATTTATAAAATCAAATAAACTAATTAATACTATAGTCATTTAATTTTGATCAATAACTTTTATTAATTTTTTTCATTGTTAAATTTTAAGTTTTAACTATAGTTTTAATATAGACAATTATGCTTGTAATTTTAATTGTGAGAAATCGAATTATATGGAACTCAAACTCCGACCTTATTGTTAAGAGTAGTTGTCGACATTCAAGAATTAAAATTTAATTAGTATGTAATAATTTAATATTTATAAAATCAAATAAACTAATTAATACTATAGTCATTTAATTTTGATCAATAACTTTTATTAATTTTTTTCATTGTTAAATTTTAAGTTTTAACTATAGTTTTAATATAGACAATTATGCTTGTAATTTTAATTGTGAGAAATCGAATTATATGAAACTCAAACTCCGACCTTCATGGGAAAATATGTATATGTATTATTTTATGTATACTTTTAAAGAATGAATAGCTAATCTGAAAAAGCACATGCAATTAATGAAGAGTTAATTTGAAAAAGCACATGCATAAATTGCATGTGATTCTAAGGGAGAATTTGTTGTTTGTTTTATTAAACCGTCAAAGTTGGTTAATCACTTTTGTACTAAACAAAACAAGATAATGTCATTAAAAAAAAGAGGTGGATAATTTTTCTTTGTTAAATTAAATAGTTAAAAGAGATATACAATAATGTGCATACAATAGTTATACTCTAACTATGTTTAACATTTAATATTAAGTCATTTATGTGGCCTTAAAAGAAAAAGATATTATGAATTTAGTCGAACTGTCACGATTTGGTGGCCTCAAGAAAACAATATTATCATTTTAGTGGAAACTTTTTCATATCATTTACTAAAATAAAATTTCATTGGAAAATATAACATCTTATCATATCATACAATTATTTGAATTAACTTCTAAACATACAAATAAGCAAATAAATATAAACAATGAAAAATAGTTGTTTATTTCTATTTTTTTTTAAATATTTTAAGATATTAGTTGTATACTAAAATTATTTTTTTTTATTATTTTTTAAGTTAGTAGTTGTATTATCTTCCAGGATCAAAATTTACATATAGTGTTTGAGAAACTGGTGTTGAGGCTGCCATGAAAGGAAACCAACCCCACCACCAGAGATAAAAATCCCATAAAATTCTGATATAACAGTTATTATCTAACAAAATTTCATGATGAACAGTCAAAATAACTAAGCTAAGCATGTTACTGAAGCAAAAAAGATATATCTATGGTTTGGTAGGCCAAATAGAGGCTATGAGAAACAAAAAATAACAAGCCATGAAAATTACTTGCTTGTGTAGTTGTAGGGGAAAGCATGCTCGGACAATTCTGGCCATTTTGGCTCCATTGTTTCCTATAACATCTCCTCTGTGGTGCGGTGTTGAGTTGGTTATTTTGCTCCCAAATCCAAAATCCAGTCCATGTGCTTCTCCATCAGCTCCTGGTGGAATTTCATTTCAGCATTGTCCCGACACAGTGCTAGAATGGTTTCCCTATGAACATCAATGAAGACAGGGTGAGGCAGAGGCATGGGAGCAGAACTGGAGGATGGGTCTGGATTAGGGGAAAGCGAACTTGTGGAGAAAGTCATGGGTGGAGCAGAGGGTGGTTTTAGATCGGTGGCTTCACCCGTAGGAGGAGAGAATCGTTGAGTCATTTTGTTGTGGTGGGGACAGGTGCAACATCGATGAGAAGTGTGTCCACTCTGAGCTGAGTGTGATTTGGCTCTAATTGGCATAAGATGATCACGGGGTGGAGCGCATAGAGGGATGTAACATCTCGTTCTACTGAGCACACTTTTATTGACCTATTCTTTATGACACTTGCATGCAAGTGATTCAGTTATGGTACATTATGATTCTATTCTGATTATGAGTTATATATGATGATGATGACGTGTTGTGACTTATTGTTATTCGATGTATATGTATTGGAAGATATTATTGATGATTTTTCCTGAGTGTGCAAGATGCATGACAGGTGATGGATGTTGATGGCAGCAATGGACTTCCTTGGACTCCAGATTGAGTCAAGGAGTGGATTATATTTGTTTGAGTATTTCATTTTTTGGACATGTGATATATGATTGATTTCAGTATGAATTATGTATATTAATTATTGACAATATTTTTGTCAGTGGATGTAGGCTTGACGATGCTTGTTGATCTGACTCACATAAGGAGTAAAGGGGTTATGCACAAAAAACAGACATTTGAGGGAGAGGTGTGGCAGCGTCCCTGACATGGCTTGCTAGCACTAACGTCATGGTATGAATGGTAGGTTAATGATTACCTAGTTCAATAGGTCCACGATGTCGTGAGGGGGGACTGAGATAGTCGCTCACGAAGATTTTTAAGGGGCACGCAATAAGGTGGAGTCCTTATTCCTTAGAAGCCCGTAGTCTCTCACAAGGTCGACCAAATGCAATGTTAACTCCAAGGGTTGGAAAAACTTCCAAAACCAGTCTAAGGCAAGGGGAACCCTTGGAGCACAGAGATCCGTCTTGAATGGAACGTCACGTAATTAAAAAAAACTTAAGTCTATAAATCTAGGTGACCTAGAAAACATTGAAATGATTAGACCTTGTTAAAATAAAATAATTAATTAAATAGTAAATTATTAATTATAAATCATAACAAAAGTCTAAGCCTAATTCTAAGACTAAGTCTAGGTCTAAATTTAAATAAATGACTAAATGAATTATGACATAAGTTAAAAGAATTGAGAATAAATCAAACTCTAGGAAAAAGAGGAATAAAATTTAAAGGTTGAATAAAATGCACATGTGTGCATGAAATTAATAAATTGGATTTTTTAAATAAAAGAAATAATAATATGAGAGAATACGAGTACACATGGAATAGAATCTTGAGTCAACCTACCACTAGTATAACTAAAAGAAGACTCATAATCCAACTCTAATTAAGATCTAGTTATGAGACACTCATTAAATGAGAAT
Source organism: Picea sitchensis (assembly GCA_010110895.2). Taxonomy (NCBI): domain Eukaryota; kingdom Viridiplantae; phylum Streptophyta; class Pinopsida; order Pinales; family Pinaceae; genus Picea; species Picea sitchensis. Next base: position 25,597 of record SNQJ01S0001337.1, read on the forward strand.
TTGGGGAAGAAAGGGACAACTAAAAGTGAAAATAAGAACACATTGGAGAATGTGAGGGAAATTGGATTTTTAAATAAAATAAAACGGTAATTACTTGTGCAACTTGGGGAGAGTGTGACAAGTGTGTGGATGAATAATCATAATTAAATTAACTTAAAAATTTAATTATTTGTGCATGAGGACATGTGTCAAGGGGAAAAATTCTATAAAACAAATGGTGTAGAAGGGAAATGGATGTCACTCATTCTTGGTAATATTACGCTACCAAAATTTTGTGGACTATGTTTTACTTATGAGAGTTGGGATACCAAGCTTGTAGAAAAAGTGGAAACTCTTCCTTGTAAAGCAAGTCTTGGATCTATTGTTTGTTGATTTCTTGTGTGTAGCTCGTTTGCGGCTGGGGGCTAAGGGGGAAGAAGAGTACCCATAGCATTGGTTGGAAGGTACATGTGAAGTTTCGATTATTATCAAGCGGGAGTATAAAAAGAGCGCAAGTCTTTGAAAGACATCTCCAAATCTTCGTCTTCCTTGGTTCCGGGATTTTATTATGAATTTTTATATCGTCAAAGATTAAATTTTGTGTTGTAGAAACTTATGAAATAATGGTCGTTGCGAACTCGTATTGTATAGCTTAATGAAAATAATTATTTATAAGTTTATCGAAGAGTACATGTGTTATTTAACAATAGAATGTTCTAGATTCACTGCAATTTAATTTATAATTAAAAAAAAAAAATTATCATGCCAATTTAAGTTGCAGCTCTGATATTAGAAATGTGTAGAATCGTTGGCAAGTAATATGCAATCTAAAAAAAATTAGAACTTATTGGGCAATGTAAAATTTATGCGCACTTCTGGAATTTCGAATTATAGAGTCGTTGCAAAGGAATTTTACAATCCGAAGCCTATAATTTATATGGTCATTGTTAAAACTTTGCAAGTTCATAAATCAAAAGTTTGTATGGTCTATGTTTATCTTATTGCATTGCGAATGGTTGAATTCGTTGGGGCTTGCAATAGCATTACCGTGCAGCTCTGATATTTAAGAAAAATATATATAAATATATTTGTTCAATGTCACTCATTGCAAATCCGAATTTAGAATTCCCATTGGTTATGAAATCTTTTTATCCATCTGGAATGTGTTAAAATCATTGTGATTTTATTTGTGCTCTGGAAACAAATCTTGAAGAACGATGCTAGATTAATGTAGAGCGCTCGCTTAGCATGCGAGAGATATCGAGATCGATACCCCTTATCTCCATTTACTGTGCATGTTTATTACACTTTGTCATTTAATATATTCGAATTTCGATCAATCAAATGCACTATTTTTGGTTTCTGTGATCTTAATTTTACAATTTGAAGTTTTTTAATTATGTGGTTGTTGTAGATTTTAATTGCATTTTCTGAATGAACATTTATAAAATCGTTAATTATGTTTAAAGGTGTATATTTATTGGAGATGGGCATAATTAATGATCTTTTAATCTTAAATTCTAATATGATGGTTATGCATTAAAGATTTATTGTTGATAATTTCTTTGCATTTATAAGTGCATCAGTTAACATGTTTACTTTTTAACATTTACCTAATCATATTAAGAAATTACTGTAACATCATATAATTGCCACATTTAAATGATTAACTTTTGGAATTCTTCCACTGTCCAGTTTCCTCATACATAAGCTTGACGTTTTTAGTGAGTATTTTTTAACCTGAATTTTTTTTAATGCTTCGCCAGCCGCGACTTAGTGGCTGTGCTAGTAATTAGTTGCTTCTGACAGTGTACTTGGAAGGTCATTTCACTTTTAGAATGAACCTGAATTGAAATTTTGATGGTCGCTATATAATTTAATGCGCACCCATAGAAATTAAATTTAATTTCAGTTCTTGAATATAGAAATCCGTATAAGCGTTATCAAGACATGTGCAAATCAGAGATATTTTAAAGATCGTATAGTTGTTTTAAAATTCGAATTCGGAAATTGTTAGGATAATTGTAAGCTTTATTTGCAAACCGAAATGGCAATCTGTGAAGGTCGCCGTATAACTAGTTTGCAAGTTGGAACGTAATGTATGCTTTTAATATATACAAGTTTAAATTCAATATAGAGTAAGGTTGAATGGATGGCATTAGTGGTTTAATGATACTTAATATTCGGAATATCGATATCATTGTTTGTTGAATATCTTATTAAAAGATATAATTACTATGTGTTGGGAATAATAAATGTGTGATGAAAGATGTATAAGAATACATTTAAACATCTACTTTTATAAATATCCTTGTCATAGGATTTCTATTAAGAGAACCTTTCTATAGGTATATTAATGAACTTATTACAATACTCTTAGGATATAAATGAAAATAATTTAAGTATGATCTAGAGTGAATTCACTTTGGACCAATTTTGGATCAATTGGAGAATTTAAAATTTAATAATCTTTATTAAAGAGATTTTAAAATTAATTTTTAATAAAAAAAAAATTATGGAAAGAGACTTTAGGGTCTTAGGAATGGAATAATAATATAAACTTAGATATAATAAATAAACTAATTAGTAAAGGAATTGTGTTTATTAATGTAATCATATTTTTTTTATCGGTTGATATTATTGTGGCATTGATCTTAAATCTTGATTATAATTAGGCATTGAATATTTGATTTTTTTCAGAAATGCATCACCTATGCCTTTAATATTATTTTAAGTTTGAGTTGCACAAATATTTTTAAGTGGGTGCGATGAATTTGATTATAATTCTATTAGGTCATTGGTAGATATTTAGACTCGGTATGGTGTGATAAATAGATTGTAATATATTTATTTGTTCGATTCTTTGAGCATGAGATTTATTTTTAAATTATTTGACATTGAATTCTAGGATTGATTGTTATACTAGGATTGGATAAGGGAATTAGATATCTCATTTTTCCTCAAAACAGTCACTAATCCTGAGACCTTAAATGGTCAAAATCAATCGGATGAATCCTAGACTTGAACGTTGATTATGTGTCTTGGAGGTCCTAACCTTGCAGGCTAGGTTGGCGGGTAGATATCCTTGTTATCTTTACGTGATATGATTGGGTTATTAGTAATAGTGACGATGTGTCTAATTCTTACCAGATAATGATGTGGATGAGATTAGAATGTGTATACATTGATGTATGTTATTGTCGCTTATCCCTTGTTCAACACGATGTTACAAAAAACAAAAAACAAATATTGTTATTGTACTCACTTACATTGATGTTGTAACGGAGGGGTCATTACAAGGGATATAGCGGGTGCAGCAGGTGCATGATGTCAAAGGAGTGTGCTTGGAGTAGAAGAGGAGATCGAACCTGAAATGAGGAGCAAGCACATGGAGAAGAGCTCGCAGGGCCGAGGAAATAGTGTAATGATCCATCTGCCAAAGGAGAGTGACTAGGTTAACTTGCGGAGTGAACTGAGGAGCCATTGGTGTCACATGAGTGGTGTACAGGAAGGAGGACGGTAGCAGGTGCGCTTGTAGAGGCAATCGCGGGTGAATTAAATGAGCATCTTTGGGTCGCAACTCTAGAAGAGAGGGGGTGGCTGACGTGAAAGGTCGCATGGTGTATGTGGCCACCATATATCACCCCATCCAAGGTAAATACTAAAATAATTAAGAAACGCTTGAAACTCATAATAATTTGTTACTTGTGTATAATTGAACTCATAATAATTTGTTACTTGTGTATAAACACAATTGATAAAAGTATATATATATATATATATATATATATATATATATATATATATATTGACAATTAGAACCCTAATTCTACCAACAAAAACCAAATGTCAATAATATTAATGATTTCATTTTAAAGGGTGATAGGATGGTCTCCCAAGGGGCTTCACCTTCCAAAGGTTGACATAAAACTTTTGATTGAATTTATGCCTTAAATTAATTGATTCAAGCAAAGTTCTACCTAAAATCCATGACTTCCACAAACTTGTCCATCTTAAAAACGTCACCAAACATGTATGTTTTCCTTGGCTTCCAATCAAATTGGTCCACTACTCCTCAGCTACCACAATAATGGTAGCAATAGTTGCAAGAACCATACATGATCCTGATTAATCCTACTCTTAGTAATGATTTCTTCCTCAGATGCTTCCTTCAGGGAAAAATTATGCTTCATGCTATCCACTGTTGTTTTGTCCACCTTGGTGTCATTGATTTTAGTATCCCCTTGGGAATTTCTATTGACTTGGAGTCCCTTGTATGCAGTGGGTTTGGGCTTAACTAGAAGAGGCAAATGCCTAAAATTGTACAAGTTCAATTGTCTTTTGTTCAAATGTTGAGTAGTGGGCGTGCTCATGACAAATGTAATACGAGTGAAAGAATTTTAGGTTGTTATTTTAGAAATTTTTACATGCCTATATATGAGGCATTCATTTTATTGCGACAATGAAAAGATTTCAAAATTTATAAGAATGAAAAGAATTCAAATTTATGACATAGCATTAAATTTTGATCATATTAAACAAGTTGAGAGCTAATTAGCATGATCATTGTGTCATCATCATGTTTATTAGGTTCACGAAGTTACTAGATATATGTTGGAGTAAATGCTTTCCATATATACATTTTTCATACATACATTCTCCTTCGATAGAAATATATCATCGATTTTGATAAATTGGGTTCCCAAGGCCTCTTGGAAACTAGTCTGAAATCATCCTATAAACATTGATCATCGATCAGATATGATCCTCTTAGGCACGCCATGCAACCTCACAATCTCGTTGATGAAAACTATAGCTATGTCAGGTGCTTGATACGTCGTACGCACAGGGATAAAATGTGCACTCTTCGTCGAAGTATCAACTACCACGAAAAACGAGTTGTGCCCCCTTGCCGTCAACGGCAATCCAACAATGAATTCCATCAAAATGACCTCCCATTTCGATTCTGGAATAGCATGTGGTTGTAGTAATCATGTCGGATGTTTATGTTCAGCCTTCACTTGTTGACATTCTAGACATCTCGCCACTAGTTGATTATGTTCGCCTTCATTCCTTTCTAGAAGAATAAGGGTTTAAGGTATGCCCTCATCTCCGTGACTCTAGGATGAGCCATGCACACAACTCTATGTGCTTCATTTAAGATCAAACTTCTCAATTCGTCGTTGGGTGATACGTAAATCCAGTTATTATATCTCATTAATCTGTCGTTGTCCACAGTAAATCCCTCAAATTTTGGTACCAACATGTTGTTTTGTAAGATAAATTCATTAACCTCTTGATGCTAGTCATCGTCGCACTGTAAAGTTAGAATATTTTCACGTAGATTCATCTAAAGAGGTATCACTGAAAATATGTGTGGTCTCTGACTCAACGCATCAGCTTCTCTGTTCATTGTTCCTTTTATGTAGGTAATCTCGAAATCGTACTCACTAAGCAGTTTTGACCAACGCCTTTGTCGTGCGTTCAAGTGGCTTTGCGTAAAAATGTGTTGTAAACCACAGTCGTTCATTTTTAGTTCAAATTTTCGTCCAATCAGGTAGTGTCTCCACACTCTCAGGGCATACACAATGGCTAATAACTCCAAGTTGTGCATCGCGTAGTTCTCCTCATGCTTTCTTAAATTTCTCGAGATGTAAGCGATCACTCAACCGTCTTGCATCAATATTTTTCCTAAGCCTTCCTTGGATGCGTCAGTCATGCATACCAAGAAGTCCTCATCCATGTCAAGGAATTTTAGTATCGGCATTGTTGTCAACAGCTCCTTGAGGCTTCAAAATGCTTCTGCACATTTCTCGATCCACACAAACTTCTTGTTCTTCTTCTGCAATTTTGTAATCGGATTTTCTATCTTCGAAAAACCTTTGACGAACCGTTGATAATATCCCACTAAACCCATGAAGCTGCATACTTGGGGTACGTTCGTCAGGGAAGGCCATTCCATAATAGCCTCTACCTTCGTTGGATCCACAGTGATACCTTTGTCAGAGATGACATGCCCTAAATAATGAATCCTCGATTGATAAAAAGAGCATTTCGACAGTTTCCCAAATAATTTGTTCTCTCGTAGACATTGTAGTACCAGGCACAAATGTTCGTCATGTTCTTCCATCGTCCGAGAACAAATCAAAATATCGTCAATGAATACTTGAACAAAGTTGTCCAAGTATTTGTGAAACACACCATTCATCAAGCTCATGAATACCCCTGGGGCGTTTGTCATTCCAAACAGTAAACTCATAGTGTCCAAACCTCATCTTGAAAGTGGTATTAGGAATTTCTTCCTCTTTGATTTGTAACGGGTAATATCCTGATCTCAAGTCGATTTTTGAAAACATCGACGCACCCTTCATTTGATTAAACAGATAGTTTATTCTTAGCAACGGATATCGGTTCTTGATCGTTGCCTTATTCAATTGACGGTAGTCAATCCAAAGTCTCCACGACCCATCCTTCTTCCATATGAAAATAACAGGCACACCCCACGGTGACACACTTGGGCGTATAAGTCCTAGGTCCAACAACTCCTTCAGTTGCATTTTCAACTCCTGTAACTCAGGGATCAACATCTGATAAGGCATTATTACTATCGGTTCAGTTCCAAGTTTTAAGTCGATGGAAGTTCCAATTCCCTTTCGGGTGGAAAACCTGGTAACTCTTCTAGGAATACGTCAGCAAACTCTCGTACTACCAGAAGGTGTTCTAGTCCTTCCACCACGCCCTTTTCATTCAATGCAAGGATCGCATATAGTTTGCATCCCTTGCACATGCTCTTTTGAAGTTGTAGGGAAGAGATGAACCTTATGGAAACTCCCTGGTTCCTTCCTAAAATCACATGTCTTTGTTCCTCATCATTGACCAAACTAAATTGTTTTGTATTACAGTTGAGTATCACCTCATGCGATTCCAACCAGTACATACCGATCACGACGTCATAAGATCCTAAGATAGTGACATACAGGTTGGCCTTCGTGAAAAAATATCTCATGTTAAGGCTACAGTCTGTAAACTTCCCTTCAACCTTATGCTTGGCTCTAGAAGCCATTTCCACATAACTAAACTCGTCTTGTTCAAATTCTTTTACCTTAATTCTTTTTCGCGTTGCACCAAAAATAAATCTCTCTATAGCACCTGTATATATCAAAAATACTAAAGTTATGGTCAACGATAGGTACCTGACGTCTCGAACATAGTAGACTGGTTCTCAGCCTAGCGGTTGTTCACCATTGCATGAATCCAATGGGCCTTGCCCAAATATCCTATTGTGGTGGGTCTGGGTGATCTGACTACTTTGGACCTCTCAACTGGGTAGTCACGCTGGTAATGTGGCTCTCCACATGTGCAGCATCTGATATTCGATCCAGTACTCCTGGTCCCTGAAGTAGAAGTCGATGGCCCACCAACCTTTAACCCTGGTCTGTTCTGTTGAATAGACCTGAACTGTTGTTGCTATAGACGACGTTGTGGTTGGTGTTGTGGTCCTTTATAGGGAATCCGTTGTTGAGGCTTCGGTTGTCATGGTGTCGTGAACGTGGAACCTCTCTGAGTGCCTCAATACCATGATGGATGTCTAGCTGGTGTCTAATGTTGTTGCATACCAAATATCGCATGTCCCCCGCTGATGAGATCCTCCTCAACTATGAGGGACTTCTGAAAAGCATCGTGCAACGTCTGAGGCATTAAAATCCTCACTTTCACATGAATGTTGACATTAAGGCCGAACAAGAAATTGTTGACCTTAAGCTTCTCGATGTTCAGATGCGGAGCATACCGAAGCAGCTCCATGAAACGGGCCTCATACTCGGGTACCGTATGACTGCCATGTCGTAAGGCATTGAACTCATTGAGTTGACGCTCAATGAATTCCTCAAACAGATACCTATCCTGAAACCACTCCTCAAATAATTCCCCTGACATGTCCTCGATGGCTATGTTCAGTTGCGGCATGAGCATCTTCAACAAGAGAAGAGGACTCCCCTTCAGCTGAAAGACCGCCATGCGAACCTTCATGTTGGAGGCATAGTCGCGAAGTGAAAAGCACATCGTCATATTCTCTAACCATGCATCGACGGCTACACCATCCGTGGCACCAAAGAACTCGGGAAACTTGACCTTCTCGAGTTCTCGGTGAATGCTACCAGTACCAGTTGGGGCGCGCGGTGGACCCTCAGGGGGTACCGATGCCCTAGCCTCATATATATACAAACGGCTAATCAAGGCCTATGACATCCTCTAAAATGACCTCATTAAACCTACCACACCCCCCACATCTACATGTTCATGTCCAACGACTTGTTCTTATCCTTGGGGGTTAGACCCCTCTGGCATGGATGCTATTGGAAGCTTCGCGCCTCCTCCCCTAGCAACAAGTCGTCAGCCTCTGCGACGTCCTTTGACCATGATTACCAGCACGATTACAATTCAAATTAATTAGCGACAAATTATAATCAAGTGTCTATTCAGCGGAAGGCGTAATGATCCCAAGTTGTGGGGTTAAACCCGCTCTGATACCACATGTAAAATCCCACCATTACGACAACAAGCGTCATACAAAAGACAATTTTTTTTCATTTTTTCGTTAGGAAATACACATCACACTTATTGGCAACATCATCAACACATCATTCACATACATTAATGAAACAATATTAATGCATTAATAATCATTACAACATAATGCTGACACATCATCATCATGAATCACGATGAGCACATCAAAGTATTAACACATTAATTATTGGCACCCCAACACCATTTCCTTCTACAATTTACAATGACGCATAATAGTACAAATCCTAAACATTCAACGCATCTCATAAGGTCCGTCATCGGATATCACTAAGAAAGCACAAGATAACATAACGAGTCATAAGGATCATAAGAAACACATAATATAATACCCACCCAACCTACCCTGCAAGGTTAGGACCTCCAGGACACATAAGCAACGCTCAAGCCCAAGTTCTGATCAATTTTAACCATTTAAGGTCTCAAGGTTGGTGATTGTTCTGAGGAACAAGGAGGTGTCTACTTCCCACCAACACAATCAAATCTAAGCCGACTAATCTAATTCAACATCTTCAACGATCATCAAGGCGTGTAGCATTTTAATAAACCAACACATGTAACATAACATTCCATGGTGTAAGAGAACTTAATCACTAAATCAATCAAGCAATGACATCTGCCAACACGCAAGATAAACAATTTCTAACCTTCATACATGACATAAAATCCATAAGCACGAGAAGTTTAACGTCTACATCAATCATCCGTTAATAAATTTAAGGTCGCAAATAAAGGTTGTTAATCCATATTTCATTGATAAATCTAATGACGCAAGTAAAGATAGTAGTCCATCATTCATTAATACATTGTTGACACAAGAAAATATTACTAATCCATCATTCGCTAATACATCAATGACACCAGCAAGGGTTGTTAACCCATCATTTAATACATAAAATCCAATTGCACAAAAATCTTAAATCTATAACTTAATTTACGACATAAAATCCATTTCGCAAGAAGTCTAAAATCTAAAACCCCATTGATTACCTAAAAATCAATTGCGCAAGAAGTCTAAGAATCAATAATTATCATACATTACATGAAATCCATAAGCGCAAGCTTTCTAATATCAATTAATTTGTCATTCACATATCAATGATTCAAGGCGCACGAGAATGTCATTAATAATCAAACAACCTTTATAACCTAACCCGACTTTATTAGTCATATTTAGTCATTATCCAGTCTCCTATATTTTAGGGGAGAATATTCCACCTCGAGAATATTATCTTCGGTTGAAACTTCAGTTTGACTAGTTGAGTTGAGTTTAGATGTTGCATTGGTTTTGTCACCATGAAATATTGGGATCATCACCATGCTAATATAATACCCACCCAACCTACCCTGCAAGGTTAGGACCTCCAGGAAACATAAGCAATGCTCAAGCCCAGGTTCCAATTGATTTTAACCATTTAAGGTCTCAAGGCTGGTGATTGTTCTAAGGAATAAGGAGGTGTCTACTTCTCACCAACACAATCAAATCTAAGCCGAATAAGCTAAATCAACATCATCAATGATCATCAAGGCGCAATAGCATTTTAATAAACCAACACATGTAACATAACATTCCATGGTGCAAGAGAACTTAATCACTAAATCAATCAAGCAACGACATATTCCAACGCGCAAGATAAACAATTTCTAACCCTCATACATGACATAAAATCCATAAGCGCGAAAAGTTTAACGTCTACATCAATCATCCATTAATAAATTTAAGGGTGCAAATAAAGGTTGTTAATCCATATTTCATTGATAAATCTAATGACGCAAGTAAAGATAGTATTCCATCATTCATTAATACATTGTTGACGCAAGAAAAGATTACTAATCCATCATTAGTTAATCCATCAATGACACTAACAAGGGTTGTTAACCCATCATTCAATACATAAAATCCAATTGCGCAAAAATCTAAAATCTATAACTTAATTTACGACATAAAATCCATTGCGCAAGAAGTCTAAAATCTAAAACCCCATTTATTACCTAAAATTCAATTACGCAAGAAGTTTAAGAATCAATATTTATCATACATTACATGAAATCCACAAGCGCAAGCTTTCTAATATCACTTAATTCATCGTTCACATATCAATGATTCAAGGCGCACGAGAATACCATTAATAATCAATCAACCTTTATAACCTAACTTGACTTAATTGTCCAAGAGATTTAAAGAATTTGTCTTAAGGTCTCCTTCAAAAAGAACTAACTCACCTGAAACAATGTATAAATAATACAAGGTAGCCATAGACATTTAACCTAAACACATTAATGTAATCCATTCGACAACCTTTAAAATATTAAAACGACAAGGAATAAAAATAAAAAAAATTCAAGGTACCATACGAATAATAGTATAAGGTTTTTGTCTTGAAGGGTCAGCTAGAGAGAGGCCCAATCTTAACGACCAATTACAACAATACATGAGTAAAGTTATTGTCGAATAACAGAATGGTAAAGGTGAACATTTAACGCCCTACAAAACTTCAGCATGTAAATTCAAGAGCAAACATTAAGGTAAGAGCGCCTAGGTAAAATCAGACTCACAAACAACATACGTTGAGTGTTAACGCAGGTGAAAAGGGGCTAATTATGTTGATATTAAAAATGGGTGGGGGCACAGGGAAATGAGGGAATTGTTGTCAACAACCAGAAATACGCTGGCAGATTAAAGGAATTTGGAGTTAAAGAAACCAGATTGCTGGAAAAAATAAATGACTGTGTTGAGTTAAAGTGACTACCATATTCGTTGAGGGAAACCTTCAACACTCAGAGGGAAAAACTATCAAACTCAGAGATAAAAAGACTGTAAATTCGCAGGATTCTTTCTCTTCTCACACACAGGGCATTCACAAAAAAATTTACTCAAGAAGGAAGTGCGCTAGGCAAGGAACACACAGAGATAACATGTTGGATCATTGAGGTAAATCAACTCGCGGAATTTACTAGCAACCATCCTGCAATTCGCAGTGAAAAAGGCATCAACATTGTAGAGGGCAGATAAATTTTTCAAGTTTAAAATATAGAAGGCGTACCCAATGCCAACAAGGTGAAACAGAAAAAAAAACTTAAAACGTGGAGCAACCAGGTGCACTCGCGGGGGTTTCTTAGAAAATTAATAATGGCCTTTAAATCCAATCTCTAATTCGTGTTCACAAGTCATCGAGGCACCGACAGTCAACACATAAAATCCACATTGTATGCCAAATCATGGGGTAACATCAAGTGTCAAGTTCAAGCGCCAACGAAGGAGCCTACGAGGGACATAAACGCAACTACGCATTAAATGACATAATAGAAGCATTCTAGAACATTATATAACAGCAACACAAGGGACATAACAGTCGTGTTTTAGAAAATTACATAACAGTAACACAAGGGACATAACAACATTGTTTTAGAACATAAGGGTCATGACAACAGCATTCTTATTACCATTTAAGCGACATGGAGAAGGAATTCGACAAACAAGGTCTTCATACATAAGCGGCGAAAAGGAAAACCATACATAAATAACCAAATCTTATCACAACTCAAGCTGCATGGAGAATGCCTTTGAATACAGTGTTTTTATACATATGCGGCAAAAAGGAAAACCATAAATAAATAACCAAATCTTTTACAAATCAAATTACAATGAGAATACTGTAACCGAAGATGATGTAGGCGAGATTCTCCTTCGCTAAGTCGCTCCATCCGAACTCCCTCTTGCCAATCGATGAGACTTCACCGATACCTCCCAGCCAACGCTAGGGGTACTCTTCTCCCCCCTTAGCCCCCCGAGATGCAAAGGGGCCACGCACACAAACCAGAGAAAGCTAGCTCCCAACTCGCATCACAAGGTCGAGCTACCACTCTCTATTCAAGTTGGGTATCCCAACTCCCACAAGAAAAATCAGTAAAAAAAAATCCGGCCACATAATCTTACACATACCAGTCGTGATCCTTTCCTCATCTCCCCCATTAATTTTATAGAGTTATTCTTAGGAACACTTTCCAATTGCATGTTAAATTCGTTTTATTAAAAATTAATTAGGAAAAACTCTACCCCGTACACTTGTCACATGATCCCTTAGCTGCACCAGAAAACTCTTTTAATTAATTAAATTTATTGCCAATTTCCCTCACCCACCTAAAAGTGTTCCTAAAAATGCTCCTTGTTGTCCTTTTATTCCCTCAATTTCTTTTAATGATCGGCGCCTTTCTTAAAACTTAGTTGAGTTCTAATTAGGAAAGTTCTCTAGACTAGATTCCTTTCTATGTTCCACATTCCTTTTGCATTTAATTTCCCCTTTTTGTCTAAGTTCTAATTTAGCAAGTTTTGCACATAAACAACAATTAAATTTTTTTTTAGATAATTTATTTATCCTTTAAATTTTAAATTTGATTTTTCTTCATCCCCCCTATATTAATTGCTTAATTAATTTTTAGTCCTCATATCTTACTTAGACCTAGGCTTTAATTTCAACTAGGCTTAGCAATTTTTAAGGGAAAAAATTTTATAATTAATATGATTTACTCATACAACATTTATTTTAAGGCTGACCATGTCAAGGTAAGATATTGTTTTCTAGGCACCTAGGTTCATTGACTCACCTATGTTTAAAAACCGTGGTGTGCCCTTCAAGATGCACTACGTGCTCCAAGGGTGCCACTTTCTTTTTTTCATGTTTCATTTATGCGAAGTGTCCTTCAAGACGCACTACATGCTCCAAGGGTGTCACTCGCCTTTTGAATGATTTTGGTAGCTGTCCAACCCTCGGAGTCAATACTCCATCAGGCGACCTTGGGGAGATTAAGAGCCTGTAAGGAATAAGGACCCTACCTTATTGTGTGCCCCTTAGAATCTTCATGAGAGACTATCTCAATCCTCTCTCACGGCATCATGGATCTCTCGAACTAGGTAATCGTTAACCTACAGTTTGAGTCATGGTGGAAATGTTAGTAGGTTGTGGCAGGGCTACTGCCACACCTCTCCCTCAATATCTTTGGTTTTTGTGCATGGCCCCTTTACTCCTAATGTGAGTCTGATTAGAAATCAATCGTCATCCTGCATCCATCAACAAAACATGTCAATGATCCATAAACAACATCACAATATACCTAGTCATATGTCACATATGCAATAACGGAATACTCAAACCATATACAGTCCACTCCCTGAATCGATCTAGAGTCCAAGGAGGTCCATCAACGCCATCGACATCCTCAATCTGTCAAGAGTCTTGCACACTAAGGAGAAACCAGTCAATAGCACCTGTCTATACATAAATAACATAATATAACATCATAATCCACAATCTTATCATCAGAATCCATAAGCGAAATAGACAATCATATAATGAACCGAATCACTTGCATGCAAGTGTCCTAAAAAAATAAGTCACATCAAGTGCCGCAAGAGCGGGATGTTACAGCGTGGAGTTCTTACTTGTATAGAAAAACTATAGAAATAAATACAACAAAAAGCTATTGCAATGATAAAGTTGAACTCATTGTGTCAAATATATATGCTCAAAAATCAATTTGCATAGTCAACATCTATGTTGCACCTTCCGCGTCTATTTCAACAATAGTTGACACAATCTCAGTAGAAAAAAACAAACCGGTACAAAGTGATCATGTCTTTATAGTAATTGATGATTTCAACATTGACATCCATGCAAAGAATCAAAAGACCAGATTGCTACAACAATATATGCAATCACTAGAAATGCAAGAAATAACACATGTTTTTACAGAAATAAAAATATATCATTGATCACATTTGGACAAACTTGTGAATTGAACAATGTCATGTTCGTATATCATAGGCATATTGAACTGAGCATGACATAGTTCATGCTTTACTACAATTTGAGTGAAATTCACATAATAGTAAAAATATCATTTCTAAAAGTTATGTTGAATCAACATAACTCTATCTATATCATAACTTCATTCAAGAAAAATATTTTAATTTTCTTCCCTTCAAAGATAATTAGCTCCTCATAGTCACAACTTACATATACAATTTCAAATATTCTATCTTTGATATTTAAAAACACGGAGATCTTCATTATGTTCATATAATATCCTACGCACATTTATATCAAGAATGAAGTTTCAAAACATCATTGCAAACATGATTGAATTTTCTTTTTTAAGGTAAATCTTTATTTTTTATTTTTTTGTAAATTAAAGTTGTATCTCTTTTATTCCTTTTTTTTTATTAAAAATTAAATATTCTCTTCATAAAAGATAAATAAAAAATATATGGAGTTTTCATTGCAGGATTACTCAGACTACTAGCAATATTTCAAGAAAAAATGATGATTGCATAAAAGAATTGTAGTATAGCACACCTACTAGTACACACACTTTTAAGTATATTGTATGCTATTTTCAATTTCTCTAGTAAAATATCAGAAACTAGGAAATTTTTTCATTGGCTCTTTATTACTACATAAACTTATAGACTATTTGTTCACATATTGCAATTAGAACTTATAAATTTCAAATGAAAGAGTGAGAACAATGAAACACTATAGGGGAACTTAAGAAAACACGATGTGTCAAAAAGATTAGGTGCTTGCAACTAAAGAAACTTAAAAATTTGCAATATTTACCAATTAACACACATAAAATACAAAGGGGTGTCGGTGCTTTGACTGTTTAGGTAACCTAGCATGTAAGTAGTTTGGTACATGTTATCCCTGAGCTTAGGGACAACTAAGGAGATTACGTCTCGATGCCCACGGGTCTTAGACATGGAGTACTGAGAGCCAGACGACTTGAGCATGGCCCCAGAGGGCCCCTCTTTTCTTCATTGCAATCCACGTATGACCAGCAGTAGTATCCATCACACGAGCCTGGTCCTGAAGTAGCAATGAGTCTTTCTCCATGAGGTAATGAGTTTGGGTATCATGGTAGGTATCACTCTAATTTTTGAAGCACTTGAACATGTTGTATCGAATCCTTCTTCATTTCATGATGTTTTCTTGGAAATTATACTCTTTGTCTCATTCAAAACTGGAAGGGTGACACAGTGCCCTAGTAAGTTGATTTCCCTTTAGGATGGATTTCTACTGGGTGGATCTGTTGATGGATAGGAGGTCTCATCACGAGCCAACCTATTATGACCATGGGCATGTAGTGGTATTACATTACCACCTATATGGTCACCAAACCAGGGTAGTGGTGTTGGAGTTACTTCACACACACCTAGGATTTATTTTTCTTAACGTTTTTCCTTGTTTATTAGTCATAATTAGTCATTATCCAGTCTCCTATATTTTGGGGAGAATATTCCACCTGGAGAATATTATCTTCAATTAACACTTCAGTTTGACTAGTTGAGTTGAGTCTAAATGTTGCATTGGTTTTGTCACCATGAAATATTGGTATCATCACCATGATAATGCTCACTTGCCTTGAGATCATCACCATACTGGCGCATTACCCTTGATTCCTTTATCTACTCCTCACTACACTATGTTCAGTCAGTTAACTAAAGACTGGTTGACTAGTTAACTCAGCTAGATGGTAGTTCACTCCCGTAATTGCCTCAGAGACTAGAATAGGTGGCAGTTCACTCCCGTACATGTTGTTGTGTGTCCAGATCACTCTATACCACCACTATGGCGCATTGGTTCTCCTCCAGTTCACATTCATTGAGTTATACATAGTATATCATGTGTAAATTATTCATTATTCAATACGGTTAATGAGAATTCTTCCATTTTTTTCTCTCTTGCTTATTCTTTCTCAATTTCTATCTGCAAATGTGTGTGGTATTTTCTAGCTAGATCTATTATGTGCAGGTTCAACACATTTACATGGTATCAGAGCCAAAGAAATTCTCATCAAAATCTACACCAAAATTTGTTGCAGGTACAAAAGATTGAAGACAGCGGAGAGATGGACTTCCCAAAAGAATCCATTCTTACACCTTACAACTACTTTGCATGGAAGGAGAAAATAGGCATACATTTATGAACCAGAGGATTGTACAGGTTAACCTTTAATATAGACATAGAACTGACATCTTCCATAGAAAAATCCAAGTACTTCAATCGAATAGATGAAGCATTCAGAACAATTTGCAGTCTTATTTCTCCCGATCTCCTTTTTCACATATCTTCCTGTAAGACTCCCAATGAAGCATGGACCACCTTGGAAGGGCTCTTTGGAAAACAGGATGAGATGCGGGGGCACATTGATGTAGGAGCATCGCTCCACCTCAGCACGCGCCAGCTGATTAGCACGATTGGTGCGCATTCAAGGAAGGGAGAGGTGTCGCCCTCTCATTTTTCCTTCAAAATCAAAATCGTGATTAAGGAAATTAATGTTTTCAGGTTGGTAGAGCCAAGTTGTGCCTTTGCATAAGTTGTATATGAGGTCACCATTAATTGGCTGACGATGGGAGGGATCTGCATCCAATTCGGATCATATTTCCATCATTGTAATTTTCCTCATTAGATAGGTGTTTTGAATGGTGATTAGACACCACTGGCTTAGCTTGGAGGGAAGCTCATCGAGCCCCTCTTGTATGAACTCTTGTATTGTTTCCGGTAGGAAGTAGGAGATAGAAGAATTAGATATTTTTTAGATTTGAGACTCAGTCGTAGTCCAGACTCACATATTGTAATGGACATTCCACCATTAATAGAAAGTAACAGATTTTCATGTTTCCCAATTTTTGTGTAATGGATGCTTAGTTTTGAATGTTGTGCATATGTGTTTATACTGTAGATGTATTTTAGAAATCGTCTGTAGGGATATAATTATAATCTTTTATCTGTGAGTGTGTCGGGTTAGTTTTGGTTCTCTAGGCTAAGTGCAAGGAGTGCATGATAGAGAGTTGAGACTATGTGAGCCAACGCAAGGAGTGTGTGGCTGAACTCATTCGAGTCAGAAGAGAAGATGCCAGGAGAACACACCAGTATAATCCACAAACTCAAAGGAGAATTTCAAGGTTTTTGAATACCTTGGAAAGAAACGGTGTGTGGGAGGAAGCGCAGTGCAACACGGAGTTATTGAACACTATGTAAGACTCTTCCAGGAGGGCATTGAGCTAGTGCGAGTGCGCACAGGGGCAACACATTTTGAAGTATTGGAGACAGTGATAGAATCCCAGGGTTGATGAACACTCTAAGGAAGGAAGGATTTGCAAGTGTGCATCATCCAAGGAAACGAGATGCCTTAATACTTCTAGAAGGGATCAGGGAGAAGCCATCAGAAGGATGAAGCGAGCGCAAGGAGTGGGCCAAGAGTAAAGTAAGTTTGTCTTACAAGTTCAGGAGGAAGAGCGTTAAGTTTCTAGGAGGGCACTAGAAAGTCCGCAGAAGAATGTAAGAGAACCCAGAGTCTTGAAGGTTTCAAGCCGAGAAAATCTCAGGAGAACTAGTGCAGAGCTTTGCAAGGAGTGCAGAAGAAGGACCAAGAACAGTCTAAGTCTCGGGCAAGAAATTGTGTTAAGTGTGCAAGAGGGTCGAGGACTTTCCGAAGTCCCGAAGGAAGGAAGAATCATCCATGGTTAGGAGGAGACATGTAGCAAGAGATCAGGAGATACGAGAGTTGGAGCTCCAGGAGGTTTTCCAAGGGCAAACAGAATTCTTCACAAAGTTGCGAAGAGAAATTTGAATCCAGATCGTTGGATCTGGAAGAGATGTGTGGAAGTGATCTGCACATTTTGGAGAAGTGGTACTCTAGGAGACATCAAAGGAGGATAGTGAGATACTCCCAAAGGCCAAAATCTGAATAGATCACAGTCGTTGATCTGAAAGAGGAACGGGGACCGTTGATCCTCGTGCCATTTGAGTTTGTCGATTCATAGTTCGGGAATGTAGGAGTGGTTTTTGTGGAACAAGCCGAAGCCTGAAGCTTGAAGCCCTTTTGTGGTTTACCCCGAGGTCCCATGATAGAAAGGGCCTGGCACGAAGAACTAGTGTCACCGCCAGCTTTTTTCAAAGGGCCAAGAAGAGAGTCGTAGGGTTGAGAGGACCCACACTTTTGAGAAAGAAGGACCTGTGATAGAGTATATTGGGTTCTAGCAAGGAGCCGAAGAGTCAATTAGAATCGAGTTTTTGAACGATCCTAGACTTGGAGGTCGCGCAGCTCCGAAGGAGAGAGAGGGGGAGGTTATGTGCCAGAGTGGTATTAGAGCGAGGTTTTATTCTCAAGTAGGAAGAAGGAGATAAAGAAGATACTTTGATACCAAAGTGGTATTAGAGCCACAGAATTGATTTATGTAGGAAAGGAGATAGAGTGTGATGCTCTGTAGAAACTGTTGTGAGGTGCGCAACAGATGGTAAATAGCCAGGTAGGCTGCAAGAGAAGCAAGATGGTCGATGGAGGTAATAAGCGTGGTCGAGGATAATACTTCCCGCAGAGAAGCAAAGCGGATATGGACAAGGATCTCAGTGAAATCCGAGCAGAGATGGATAAGCTAGCATTTAAAATGCAGTAGGAGGCAAAGGTATGTTGTAGGTATGAGTGGCCTTTGAAAAGGACATCCAAGTGTCTTGTTCAAAAGTTGTTTGCTAGGAGGCAAAAAAAGGAGTTAAAAGGGTGGTTGAGATATGCCAAAAACCTCAATGGTGAGGGAAAGAGATATGGGAAAGGTCTCATAGGTTGTCAGGTGGGAAATGAGAAGGGATCAGTTGATCTCGTAAATTGCCAGAAGAGCAGAGGAGATGTCCCAGTTTTCCATATGGGCAAGGGAGAAGAGATGAGCTCAGCTGAAGATTTCATGTCAGCAAGGGTTGTTGATATATGGAGAGGAGGCGGAAGAAAGGCCTCATCCATATGAATATTCATGTGGAACTGCGAGCCGCATGAATGAAGATGATGACAAGTTGAAAACTTTTGTCATAGAGGAGAAAGGTCAGAGGAGTTTTCTGATCATTGAGGGAATCCAGATATTCCTACCAGGCAGCCGAGGAGAGGCAAGCACAAGTGTTGCAGATGCAACAGAAGGACAACAAGTTGAGACTGTCATGGAGGAGAAGGAGCAGGTATTGAAGTCTTCTCCAATGGGAGAGGAGCACCCAGTTGAATCACTCACTAAGTGGGAGATGGAGTTGAAAATGTTGGAGGATTGGTTGAGCAGTCTGGAACCAGAAGATGGCTTCCATGAGATATCCATGCCATAAGAGACATGCCAACACTAGTTGCAGCTGGAGGAAGTTGGAACGGGACCATCCGAAGAACTGACAGAAGCTAGTCTCTCAGAGGAGGTAGATGAACAGTCGTTCAGTAAAAATACTGCAGAATTGGAGTCTGCAGCAGAGTGGACAGTCAACGTCACAAGGGATGAAAGCAGTATGGGAGCTCGGGATGATCTACCCATAGAACATCATGAAGATTTGTAGCCGAGAAGACTGCACGAGGAGAACCAATCGATGAAGCAGTTGGAAGAAGTGATACAAGAGATAAGGGAGTTGATGTTAAGGTCGGCAGAAGAAATGTCAAGCAAGGAGGAGTTGGATAGAGGAGAACATGCACGAGCAGCAGGGAAGATGCAGAAGTAGCAACAACGAAGCAAAGGAATAGAAGGACAACTCCAAAATAAAGTTTGGGATCCAGGAGGATTTCGACAGAGCTGGGAAGCTCATGAGCAGGAGCTCATGAATTTTTGTATCCATGGAGTATGAAGTAGGAGCATCGCTCCACCTCAGTACGTGTCATCTAATTAGCATGATTGGTGCGCATTCAAGGAACGAAGAGGCGTCACCCTCTCATTTTTCCTTCAAAATCTAAATCGTGATTAAGGAAATTAATGTTGTTAGGTTGGTGGAGCCAAGTTGTGCCTTCGCACAAACTGTAAATGAGGTCACCATAAGTGGTTGATGGTAGGAGGGATATGCATCTGATTCGGATCAGATTTCCATCATTGTAATCTGCCTCATTAGATAGGCATTTTGAATGGTGATTAGACACCACTAGATTAGCTTGGAGGGAAGCTCATTGATCCCCTCTTGTATGAACTCTTGTATTGTTTTCGGTAGGAAGTAGGAGATAGCAGAATTGGATATTGTTGGGAGCTGAGACTCAGTCATAGTCTGGACTCACATATTGTAATGGGCATTCCACCATTAATAAAACGTAACAAATTTTCCTGTTTTCCAATTTTTGTTTAATGGATGCTTAGTTTTGAATGTCGTGCATATGCGTTTATATTGTAGTTGTATGTTACAAATCGTCTGCAGGGATAGAATTATAGTCTTCTATCTGTGAGTGTGTCAGGTTAGTTTTGGTTCTCTAGGCTAAGTGCAAGGAGTGCGTGACAGAGACTTGAGAATCTGTGAGCCAACGCAAGGAGTGCATTTCTGAACTCATTCGAGTCAGAAGAGAAGCTTCTAGGAGGGCACACCAGGATAATCCATAGACTCGGAGGAGAATTTCAAGGTTCTTGAATACCTTGGAAAGAAAAGTTGTGTGGGAGGAAGCGCAACGTAGAGTTACTAAACACTCTATAAGACTCTTCCATGAGGGAATTGAGCTAGTGTGAGTGTGCACAGGGGAAACACTATCTGAAGTGTTGGAGACAGTGAGAGAATCCCAGGGTTTTTGAACACTCTGAGGAAGGAATGATTTTCAAGTGTGCATCATCCAAGGAAAGGAGATGCCTTAATACTTCTCAAAGGGCTCGGGGAGAAGCCATCAGAAGGAGTGGGCCAAGAGTAAAGTAAGTTCATCTTACAAGCTCAAGAGGAAGAGCGTTAAGTTTCCAAGAGGGCACTATAAATTCTACAGAAGGATGTAAGAGAACTGAGAGTCTTGAAGGTTTCAAGCCAAGCAAAATCTCGGGAGAACTAGCGCAGAACTCTGCAAGGAGTGCAGAAGAAGGACCGAGAACAGTCTAAGTCTCGGGCAGGAAATTGTGTTAAGTGCTCAAGAGGGTTGAGGACTTATCGAAGTCCTGAAGGAAGGAAGAATCATCCATTGTTGGGAGGAGACATGTGGCAAGAGATCAGGAGATCCGGGAGTTGGAGCTCCGGGAGGTTTTCCAAGGGAAAACAGAATTCTTCGCGAATTTGCGAAGAGCGATTTGAATCCAAATCATTGGATCTAGAAGAGACGCGTGGAAGTGATCTGCATATTTTGAAGAAGTGGTACTCCAGGAGATATCAGAGGAGGATAGCGAGAGACTCTCGAAGGCTAGAGTCTGAATAGATCGCAGTCATCGATCGAAAGGAGGGACGGGGACCGTTGATCCTCGCGCCATTTGAGTTCGTCGATTCATAGTTTGGGGACGTAGGAGTTGGTTGTTGTGGAACAAGTTGAAGCATGAAGCCCGAAGCCCTTTTGTGGTTTATCCCTGAGACACAGCTCGAGGTCCATGATAGAAAGGGCCTGGCACAAAGAATTAGTGTCACCGCCAGCTTTCTTCAAAGGGCCAAGAAGAGATTCGTTGGGTTGAGAGGACCCGCACTTTGGAGAAAGAAGGACCTATGATAAAGTATATTGGGTTCCAGCAGGGATTCGAAGAGTCAATTAGACTCAAGTGTTTGAATGATCCTAGACTAGGAAGTCGCGTAGCTCCGAAGGAGAGAGAGGGGGAGAGTCTGTGCCAGAGTGGTATCAGAGCGAGGTTTTATTCTTAGGCAGGAAGAAGGAGATAAAGAAGATACTCTGATACCAGATTCGTATCAGAGCCACAGAATTGATTTATGTAGGCAAGGAGATAGAGTGTTATGCTCTATAGAAACTGTTGTGAGGTGCGCAACAGATGGTAAATAGCCAAGTAGGCTACAAGAGAAGCAAGATGGTCGATGGAGGGAATAAGTGTGGTCGAGGAGAATAATGCCCGCAAAGAATCAAAGTGGAGATGGACAAGGAGCTCAATGAAATCTGAGCAGAGATGGAGAAGCTAGCATTTAAAATGTAGTAGGAGGAAAAGGTACGTTGTAGGTACGAGTGGCCTTTGAAAAGGACATCCAATTGGCTTGTTCAGAAGTTGTTGGCTAGGAGGCAGCAACATGTGTTAAAAAGGTGGTTGAGATATGCCAAAAACCTAAGTGGTGAGGGAAAGAGATCTGGGAAAGGTCTCGTAGGTTGCCAGGTGGGAAATGAGAAGGGATCAGTTGATCTCGTAAACTGCCAGGAGAGAAGAGGAGATGTTCTGGTTTTCCATATGGGCAAGGGAGAAGAGGTGAGATCAGCTGAAGATTTCATGTCAGCAAGGGTTGTTGATAGATGGAGAGCAGGCGGAAGAAAGGCCACATCCATATGAAGATTCATGTGTAAATGCGAGCCATGTGAATGAAGCCGATGACAAGTTGAAAACTTCTTTCATAGAGGAGAAAGGTCAGAGGAGTTTTCTGATCATTGGGGGAATCCAGATATTCCTACCAGGCAGCCGAGGAGAGGCAAGCACAAGTGTTTCATATGCAATAGAAGGACAACAAACTAAGAATGGCATGGAGGAGAAGGAGCAGGTATTGAAGTCTGGCCCAACGGGAGAGGAGAACGCAGTTGAATCACTCACTCAGTAGGAGATGAAGTTGAAAATGATGGAGGATTGGTTGAGTAGTCTAAAACCAGAAGATGGCTTCCATGAGATATCCATGCCAAAAGAGACATGCCAACACGAGTTGCAGATGGAAGAAGTTGGAACGGGACCATCAGAAGAACTGACAGGAGTTAGTCTCTCAAAGGAGGTAGTTGAACAATTGTTCAGTAACAATACTGCAGAATTGGAGTCTGTGGCAGAGTGGACAGTCAGCGTCACAAGGGATGAAAGTAGTATGGGAGCTCAGGATGATCTACCCATAGAACATCATGAAGAGTTGTATTCGAGAAGACTGCACAAGGAGAACCAATCGATGAAGCAATGGGAAGAAGTGATACAGGAGATAAGGTAGTTGATGTTAAGGTCGGTAGAAGAAACGGTCAGCAAGGAGGAGTTGTACAGAGGAGAACATGCACGAGCAGCAGGGAAGATGCAGCAGTAGCAGCAATGGATCAGAGGAGCAGAAGGACAGCTCCAAGATAAAGTTTGGGATCCAGGAGGATTTCAACAAAGCTGGGAATCTCATGAGAAGGAGCTCATGAATTTTCGTAGCCATGGAGTATGATGCAAGATCATCGCTCCACCTCAGCACGTGTCAGCTTATTAGCACGATTGGTGTGCATTCAAGGAAGGGAGAGGCTTTTCCCTCTCATTTTTCCTTGAAAATCTAAATTGTGATTAAGGAAATTAATGTTTTCAGGCTAGTAGAGCCAAGTTGTGACTTCGCACAAGCTATAGATGAGGTCACCATAAGTGGTTGACAGTAGGAGGGATATGCATCTAATTCGGATTAGATTTTTATGATTGTAATCTGCCTCATTAGACAGGCATTTTGAATGGTGATTAGACACCACTAGCTTATCTTGGAGGGAAGCTCATCGATCCCCTCTTGTATGAACTCTTGTATTGTTGTCGGTAGGAAGTAGGAGATAGTAGAATTGGAGATTGTTGAGAGCCAAGACTCAGTCGTAGTCCGGACTCACATATTGTAATGGACATTCCACCATTAATAGAAAGTAACATATTTTCTTGTTTGCCAATTTTTGTGTAATGGATGCTTAGTTTTGAATGTCGTGCATATGCGTTTATACTGTAAGTGTATGTTAGAAATCATCTGCAGGGATAGAATTATAATCTTCTATCTGTGAGTGTGCCGGGTTAGTTTTGGTTCTCTGGGCTAAGTGCAAGGAGTGTGTGACAGAGACTTGAGACTTTGTGAGCCAACACGAGTGTGTGTCTAAAATTATTCGAGTTAGAAGAGAAGCTTCCAGGAGGGCACACCAGGATAATCCCTAGACTCGGAGGAGAATTTCAAGGTTCTTGAATACCTTGGAAAGAAAAATTGTGTGGTAGGAAGCGCAACGTAGAGTTACTGAACACTCTGTAAGACTCTGCCAGGAGGGCATTGAGCTAGTGTGAGTGTGCACAAGGGAAACACTATCTGAAGTGTTGGAGATAGTGAGAGAATCCCAGGGTTTTTGAACACTCTGAAGAAGGAAGGCTTTGCAAGTGCTCATCATCCAAGAAAAGGAGATGCCTTAATACTTCTGGAAGGGCTCAGGGAGAATTCATCATAACGATGAAGCGAGCACAAGGAGTGCGCCAAGAGTAAAGTAAGTTCATATTACAAGCTCGGGAGGAAGAAAAACGTTTTCAGGAGGGCACTAGAAAGTCCGCAGAATGATGTAAGAGAACCGAGAGTCTTGAAGGTTTCAAGTAGAGAAAAATATTGGGAGAACTAGTGGAGAACTCTGCAAGGAGTGCAGAAGAAGGACCAAGAACATTCTAAGTCTCGGGCAATAAATTGTGCTAAGTGCGCAAGAGGGTCGAGGACTTGCCGAAGTCCGAAAGGAAGTAAGAATTATCCATCGTCGGGAGGAGATAGGTGGCAAGAGATCAGGAGATCAAGGATTTGGAGATCCGGGAGGTTTTTCAAGGGCAAACAGAATTCTTCGCGAAGTCGTGAAGAGCGGTTTGAATCCATACCATTGGATCTGGAAGAAACACGTGGAAGAGATCCACACATTTCGGAGAAGTGGTACTCCGGGAGATATCGGAGGAGGATAGCGAGAGACTCCCGAAGTCCGGAGTCTGAATAGATCGCAGTCGTTGATCGAAAGGAGGGACGGGGACCATTGATCCTCACGCCATTTGAGTTCGTTGATTCGCAATTCTGGTACGTAGGAGTTGGATTTTATGGAACAAGTCGAAGCCCAAAGCCCGAAGTGCTTTTGTGGTTTAGCCTCAGGACATAGCCTGAGGTACCATGATAGAAAGGGCCTGTCACAAAGAAATAGTGTCACCACCAGCTTTCTTCAAAGTGCCAAGAAGAGATCCACGAGGTTGATAGGACCCGCACTTTGGAGAAACAAGGACCTATGATAGAGTATATTGGGTTCTAGTAGGGAGTCGAAGAGTCAATTAGACTCAGGTGTTTGAACGATCCTAGATCAGGAGGTCATGCAGCCCCAAAGGAGAGAGAGGGAGAGGGTCTTCCCCACACATGTTGGAGGTGGAATTGCTCACATTGGATCCAAAAAGCTTCGACAATATCCAATATTTCTTTACAAAATTCAAGGATTTACTGTCACAACTCAAAGCTTGCAAGGTTGATAAATACAAGGAGGAGAAACAAATGGTTCTCACCATTCTCTCCAAACATGGTCTTGAATTATCTATGTTTGTTTCCACATTCCATTTAGTCATATTCTCCTCTGGAGCCACCTAGAATATTCCTTCTCTTGAGGACTTTATTGAATCCCTGACACAAGAGAAAACCAAGTTCATCAACATGGGAAAAATCAAAGGCCCAAAAGCGCATGCACATACTGTGCAATATGACAGCCATAAATATCATAAATCTAAAGATAAAGGAAAAAGGAAATCTCATGCAAATATGAAGAAGGAAGGGTCATGCAAATATGAAGACGGAAGGGTACCCAAAACCCTTCACTGATGCCTTCAGATCCAAAGGGGAAAAGGAAGAAAAGGGGAGAAATGCACATATTGTCACAAAGGATTCTATCCAGAATCTGCATGCATGCAAAAACAAATAGATCTAATGAATCAAATACTTCAGCAAAACAACCTTGGATATCGTATCCCCGAGGGTGCCAAGAAGAAGAATCCAGAAGATCGAAATCCCAAGAAAGGCAATTCTATCCATGCCTTGATTGTTATCAACTCCTCTATCGATGCTTGGATCGTAGATTCAGGAGCATCACATCACATGGCTACCTCAAAAACAGATTATTCTTCATTGGATGCATGCAAAGTTCCTCCTATTCTGATGGGGAACAACTCTTCAGTCGAAGTCACCATTAAAGGAAGGATTGAACTCACCAACGGAAGTTTCGAGAATGTGCTACACGTTCCCAAACTTTCTGTCAATCTTCTCTCTGTGTATCATATGACAAATTCTGGCACCGAAAAGAAATTCATATTCACATCAAATGTCATGGGCATCTATGACATGCAAACCAACTCCAGGGTTGCTACCGGTGAGGTAAATCATCAATCTAGATTGTATACATTTTATGAATTTATTGAACCAGACTTTGTTTTATTGCTTACCCATGCTGATGAAAGTAGTAGGATATGGCACGAAAGGTTTGCACATTTTAATTTCAGATATATGCAACAGCTTAGCAAGCAAATATTGGTTGATGGTCTACCAGACATCCATTTCTCCAAGGGAGTATGTGAGGGATGTGTTCTTGAAAAACACCCTCAAGAGAAATTCAACAAAGGAAAGTCTCAAAGAGATTTTGCACCTTTAGATCTGATCCATAGTGACCTTATGGGTCCTTTTCCGCATCCATATATCAACAAAGCGAGGCTTTTTCTCATTTTTGTTGATGATTTCTCATGTTTTACATGGATTTACGTTCTTAGGTAAAAATCTGAGGTCTTTCATCACCTCAAATATTTCAAAGCCCTAGTTGAGACACAGTCCGGAAAGAAAATCAAATTCCTATGAACTGATATCAGGGGATATTATGTCAATCATGAGATCCATAATCATTTCCATGAGGCAGGGATTCAGTTGCATCACGCAGTTCCCTATACTCCGCAACAAAACAGAGTTGTTGAGCGAAAAAATAGATCTCTAAAGAAGATGGCTTCTTGCATGCTTCATGCAAATTCACTACCACAGAGACTATGGGCCGAAGCACTTAATTGTGCAACATGCATTCAAAACATATCTCCCCGTAGATATGTCAAGGATAAGATCCCCTATGAGGCTTGGAGTGGCCTCAAATCGGAAGTGACCTACTTTTGTATTTTCGGTTCACGTGTATGGGCCCGAATTCCCTCTCAAACGAGGAAGGCACTTGATCCACAGAGCATTGAGTGTATTTTTGTTGGATACCCCGACGGTGTGAAGGGATATAGACTTATTGATCTTTCCTCAGACTGCCTCATCATTGAGTGAAGTGTCCAATTCGAGGAAAGTGTCTTGCATGTACCTTAGCAGCCACATGCAGACACCTTCATTCTTCCAGTTGTCTGAGATGATGAGCATGCACATGCCGACTCTTTTTCAGATGAGAGTTCTGATTCAGAGGAATCAAATGATTCAGATAAAGAGTCAGTACAGTCAAATGCAGAGTCAGAGTATATAGATGCAGTTGTAGAGACAAAACAAAGGCAGAAGTGGTCATAGACTACTCTTCAGGATGCAGGTGATCTCGTTGGTGATCCAGCTGATACTAGGAGGACTCGATCTGATTTCGAGGAGCCTCCTGTTGCACTCATTTCCACTGAACCATTGCCCTCCAGGCATCTTTTATTGGTTCAGTCTTTATATCCACAGTCTTATGACGAGGCTGCTGGAAATCCATTTTGGGAATACGCCATGCAAGAGGAGTAAAATTGATCTGTATTTTATGATTAGAATGAAATGAATACAGATTATTAAAATATGCTTAACACAGAATAACAGAGATACAGTAAAACTAGTTTTCTATTCAATAAGGAAATAAGTTGAAACTGTAAAATGTAGCGGAAAACAAGCTTGCTGGAATGGTGGTGGCTTATCTCTGAGAAGAGATGTGACAGTTGTGCTCATTCACAAGAATATGATACAATGAGGCTCTGAAGGCCTTTTTACAATAAACAGGAATGTCAAAAACTTTAGACATCCAAAAACCTAACCCTAGAAGATGAAGCGCCAAAAGTCATGTGGGCCTCGTTTGGGTAAGTTAGTACATCAACTTCCCAGGGTCGTAACTTCTGCATACAATATTTGTTTTAGGTGCACGATAGCCCATTTGAAAGGTCTATTTCTGACTATGGTGAGCCCTAAAAACGTTATTTAGAGCCTCAAAATGGCCCCGCGAGTCAGGGACCCGAAAATCAAGAAAACAAACTGCCAAACTTGAAAACTGCCAAAATAAACCAGTTGGAATAGGTGGGAGGCCATCGACATCCATATGGATAAATCCTCCCCCCTTAGGAATAAATTTTCTCCATTGTGTTTGGTTCCCCCATCAGATGAGGAAATTTTTGTTGAATTTGGCCCCGGGTGAGCCACTTGCCTTGTTGTAGGAGTTGCCCTATTTTGACAACTCGATAAAGTTGGATCCTTTGATGTCTGGTGCCCTTGATATGAGTGTCCACAATATGATCACTGGATTCCTATTGCATGCATTCAAGGTTGAGCTTTGTTGGTGTCAACTACTTTGTTATCTCTGAGGTGTCCAATAATGGTGGGAAATATGGTTGAAGGAGAGCCACGTTGAAGACTGGGTGCAGGCCAAGGAAAGGGGGAATGTTGAGCGAAAAAGAATTGTCACCCATAGCCTTGGTGATGGTGTATGACCCATACCAGAGTGGGTGAATCTTCTGATGGGGCCCTGTAAGATGTTCTTTCTGCAAGTGCAACCAAACTTTGTCGCCCACTTGAAACTTATGTGGCACCCGGTGTTGATCATGGCGCTACTTGTACTTGGCATTGGACTTCTATAAAATATCCTGAACCTATTGGCGGATGTGTTGGATCCATTCAATGAACCGGGTGGCTTTGTCATCTTCTGGTGGAGTAGGGGAAGAGTCATCCGAGGTGGTCTCCAGGGGTAGTGCAACATCCATGGGGCCCAATGGTTGGAATCCCAATCCCACCTAAAAGGGGTTGTGTCCATTTGAGCTATTCAGGGCTCGGTTGTAGCTATGTTGGAAATAGGGAAGACTCTCATCCCATGTGAGATGGTGCTTGGAATTTTACATGCACATGATATGTACGATCATCCAATTGATGACCTCAGTTTGGCCATCTGTCTAGGGGTGGAAGGCAGTGGATTTGGTGAGCTTGGTATCCAGTAGTGACCAGAGGCTAGACCAAAATGTGTTGAGGAACAAACTGTCCCAATCTGAGACAATATTTTTTGGGATCCCAAAGTGTACCCAGACGCGTTCAAAGAAGAGCTTGGAAGTGGTCTCTATGGTGATGTTCTTCTTGCAGGTGGTCAGAATCGCCATCTTGGAAAAGTGATCAACAACCACAAAAACATAGTCATTTCCCCTCTTGGTAGACGGGAGGCCCGACATGTAGTCCATTGATATGGATTCCCATGTCGTGTCAGGAGTAGGTAGAGGGGTGTACAAGCTTTGTTTCTTAGTGGTCGGTTTGGAAATAGCACAGGTGGTGCAGGACATGATATACTTGCTAACATCCTATCGAAGTTTCGGCTAGTAGAAATGTTTCTGCAGCACTGCCACTGCCTTTTCGATGCCAAAATGTCCTGCCACCCAACTATAGTGAACTTCCCAAATCAACTTCACGCACTCACTTGATGGAACGAAGAGATGGCCCAAACGGCAAAATAGCCCATCCTGAAGATGGAAATTAGCGACCACTGGTTTTTCTCCCAAAATTTGGTAGGTGGTGGACAATTCGGGGTCTGTCTCATAGAGGTGGGGCCATCCGGAGGTCTCAAGGCCGCAAGAATCTAGCACTATGGTGAGTGTCGTGACTGGAGGTCGGCTGAGGAAATCAGCAACTCGGTTGGTAATTCCTATTTTATACTTGATGTTGAGGTGGAAATGTTGTAAGTATGTGGACTACTTATGATGGCGGTCATTCTGCAATTTCCCTTGGGTCTGCATGAACTGTAGTGGCTTGTGATCAGTGTGGATGATTGTCTCCTTCCCCATAATGTAATGTCTCCACTGGCAGCAAGCTTTCACAATGGAGTACATTTCTTGGTCATAAGTATGGTACTTACGGACAACATCTGATAGTGTCTCACTATGATACGCCATGGGTTGGTCGTGTTGAGTGAGAATGGCACCCAAAGCATAGTCTAAATCATCCGTCTCGACCTCAAAGGGATGTTGCAAGTCCAGTAATGAAAGTATTGGTGATGAGCACAAACCCTACTTCAAGTCATCGAAGGATTTTTGTTAGGACAGGCCCCACAAATTTTTTCTTACTTCCACCCCTGGTTACTTGGCTTAGGGCCCATGCGATATGAGAGAATCCCAACACGAACCTACGATAAAAATTGGTGAGGCCCAAGAAGCTCCGAAGCTCAGTGAGTGTGGTTGGGGTTGGCCAGTCAAGGATGAACTGGATCTTAGCTGGATCCACATGCACACCATGTTGATCAATGATGTATCATAAGTAATGGACCCTGTCCATGCTAAAGGAGCATTTTTCCAAGTTTGCATATAGTTTGTGTTTTCACGGGATGTGGGGAACCTGTTGAATATGTTGCAAGTGTTCCACCCAAGTCTTGTTTTAGATGAATATGTCATCCATATACACCACTACAAAAGTATTGGTGAAAGGTCACAGGATATTGTCCATCGTCCTCATAAAAATTGTTGGAGCATTTGTCAAACCAAAGGGCATGACCAACCATTAAAAAATACCTTTTGACTTGAAGGTAGTCTTCCATACATATGTCGGTTCTATTGGGACCTGGTGGTAGCCAGACTTCATATCAATGTTACTGACATATTTGGCCGCAATGATCTTTTCAAGGAGGTCGTCGATTCGGGGAATCGGGTACCAGTTCTGGACTGTGATTTTATTCAGGGCCCAGTAATCAATGAAGCGTTTCCAGGTCTCATCTTTCTTCTACACCAGTATGATTGGGCACCCACAAGGTGATGAGCTGGGACAGATGTACCCCTTGTGGAGCAGTTCTTAGATCTGCCTCTTGATCTCTTCATTTTCTAATAGAGAGTGGCGGTAGATCGACCCATTGGGTACCGATGCGCCTAGGGTTAGATCGATGGGATGCTTGACCTGGAAGTGCAGAGGTGCCCGGTAGGAGAGGAGAAAATATCTAATTATTCTTCCATGACCTTATCCACTTGCTTCTGTTCTGTGGAGAGATCGGTCATGGAGGCCCTAGATGTGGTTGCGATCTTTTTATTACTCTGAGTTTGAATCAAGAAGAAGACAAATTTCCCAATCTGAGAGATGAACTTCCTGCATTGCTTGGAAAAGATAAAGGAAATAGCACTAGGAGGGATTGCCTCGGGTATCCTATATAGTTTCCTGTTCAAAGTAATAATAACACTACGAGACCTAGAATCATATACAGCATGATGTTTCCATAAATAAGGTTGGCCCAAAATAACATT
>SNQJ01S0001337.1:66740-92567 GCA_010110895.2 Picea sitchensis
TTGTCACCTCTAGTCATCAAGCCAAGATAGTGGCCCTTTACTATTTCTTTGAAGCACAAGAGAAAAAGATCAAAATAAATAAATCTAAGAATAAAAGGAAATGAATGAGTTAGGAAACAATTGCATTCATGACAAGGTGCAACTCGCCCTCCACAAAGGCACCCACGGGTAAGACTCTACATTTCCATGTTATCACATGCACCCCATGCCCAAATATTTACCCCATGCCACCTCATAAAATTACATGACTTGGACTAGATCCCACATGGGAATCACCCCAAACTTAAGAGAGGTTATCCCAATAGGACACCTTGAGACCCTCTCCAAAACTAACTTGTCAAAATGCATAACATCTTTGAGAACTTGTTTGGGGTTAAGGGGGGTTTGATGCACATGTTTGGGTAATTTAATTGTTGGATTTGATTCACATTCTATTATCCTTGTGACTTATGAACCCCTGGAGGGATTACTTGTCGTTCATGTAGGACCTTGCCCGGTGGACAGGTACATTGAAGGATAGTACCATGAAGAAGGAAGTCATTGCCTTTGGAGGCACTCTGGCAGGCCTTAGACAGAAGATCCCTACCTTCATTCACTTGTACGATGGCCTTGGGATGCCTAGATACCATCCATCTATACCATGACATCATATTGGAGGGGCTAGGGCTTCATGCAGTGATTCTCGAGTGAAAGAAGGGAATTTGCACAATGTTTTGGCAGCAGATGGTAAGATTAATCCCTAGGAGGGGAAAAATTCCATCATTAGACACAGGAAATCCACCATGAGAGCTCAAAGTCACCCTATAAAGGGCCTGATGTCACCCTACTAGGGTTTTGTTATTGCATTTTTGTAAAAATTGGATTTTTGTAGTGAATGTTCAGGGTTGGCCCTGATTTTTGACCTAAAATTAATTAAAGGTCAAATTGTTGTATAAATAAACATAAAGTGACATTCATTTTCAAAAATAACTCATCACACACAAGTAGTGGTCTGAAATTTTTTCCCTCTTTAATGGTTATTGGCTGAAATAACTAGTGTGCACCTCTTGGGAGAGCTTTATGGTGGTGTGTTTTGGAATTTTTCATGGTTAAATGGTCTTCAACTAGGGTTTGACTTGATTATTCTTGGTGAATTAAGTGGAAAATCTTCATTTATATTCATGCTATGGATGTTTGTGGTAAAATTTACTTGTTTCATGTCTAAGATTATGAAATTGCTTGTTTAAACCCTAGGGGAGAAACAACAAATGCTTATTTCTCTCTATAATTATTCTACTAGCTTGATATTTCCAATTATGCAGTTTCTTAGGAGTGATTATTAGAGCCCTAAAGTTCTATATCTCTAGTAATATCATTCTTGTCACCAATTAAATTGTCTTTCAAAAAAGCTAAGGAAGGAAGGTATGCTAGGGCCTAGAAGTGTCGACTCTCTAGCAAAACCTCCCTTAAAAGATCAAATGATTGAGGCCTTGAACTGCCAACACCTCTTGCATTTAATTCTTCTCTTGGCTAAGCATTATTATTCTTTTATTTCCCAAGTGACATTGTTACTATTATTGACTCCATAACCCCCTAAAAGGCACTGATTTTTTACACTCTTGTGGATGAATGAGATCAAACAAATTTTCAAACTCTCTTCTTGAAACTTTCACTAACACTAACAGCCATATTACTGTTGTTATAATTGTTGTTACAAACTTTATTTAGCATCCTTAATCAGCATACTAACCCCTAAAACTAACCCAGAAATTTGCATTTGCATGGGTGTTATCATCCCAAGGCTCTAGTCTTCCTTTTGCTAGTGTTCTAGGTGCAAATTTATGAATTGTTTGAGGTTGTTTCTGTTGTTGTAACTAATGTTACATACATCATTGTAGCCCCTTAACATCCCTCAAACTATCTATAAAACCACCCAACACTTGTACCCGGAAAACTACTATCATTGCATGCTAAAGTGTTTGTTTAAATTTCCTAATTTAAGTACTTTCTGAAGTGGTTTTGTTGTTGTCATAATTGTTATTTTATTGTTGTTGAAAGTGCTTTGAAAGCCTATTGAAATCACTTATTGACTTATTTTAATCTTGAAATTGTGAGTGACAAAATTACTATCAAACTTGCAAAGTCTTTATATCATTTTTGTCATCATAACTTACAACTTCTGGACATATTTGTTGTTGCTATACATTTTATCTTTTGGTGTTTCAGTAGCACATTTATATCTTGAAGTCACTAATTTGAAACATTGATCTCATTTTTTACTGCTAACGTTTGTTGTTTCATTGGTAAAGGGCAGGTACCATTCATTCACTTTTCATTTTTCCCCCTTAAACTTTGCCAAGTGATTTCTTTCCTCAAGTGACCTAGAAAGAGGAGTGGATTTTACCTGGTTGTTTTACCCTTCATCAACCAACTAGGTCTTGGGACGTCTCCCTTAGAGTGAATTTATTCTCCTCCTTAATAGAAAGAGGTATCCTATTGGGGTGATAGTGATAGGACTACCTTTATGTTACATCAATCTAGGCCTACTTGGCTTTAGGGTTTGTGAAAGTATAGATTGTGCGATAACAATACACTAATTTGTGTATAAAAGTGAGAACATAATTTCATATTTTAATTTTAGCATTCCATTTCACTCTATGCGCTCCATTTATGCTTTGCAACACAAATCTACTTTCCCAACCAAAGTCTTCCATGCTACCATGCTAATGATTTATTTCCCATCTATCATTGTTACAGATTATCTAATGGAGTAGAGTTTTAAATTCCCCCCTCAAAATCCCTAACATTCCTTTTCCTATTAGCTTCTTATGAAACCTAGTAAGATAAAGTTCCTATGTTAGCCCAACTTCTAGGAACTTAGTAAGACCAAATAATCAAATTTAATAGCATACCAATTTGATGGCCTTGACAAGACATCAGTATTTGTGTATTGATGAAAACCTCATAGACAGAACTATTAGGATACAAACCCATAAGGAAAATTACCACTATGTTTCTAACAAGTTTTCTATTTTTTGATAATTCCACTTAGTAAATTTCTCTTACCATGACATTCCTCGTAAGAAGGAATGACCACACAAAAGACATGTCAAAACATGGACATAGTTCACTCCCTAGAGGGGACAGTAGTTGGTAAAGAAGAACAAAAATGAAAAATAATTTCTCGGACATTCAAACATTGGCGGTAAAGAAATGTTATTTTAAAACCAACTATTATTGGCATGGGCTAGGGAAATACCTATTATGCCACCTGGGAACTAGAACTTGATTGCAATCACAACCGCCAAATTGTTCATGTTCGATGGGTGAAACATCAAATCGCATGTTTGCATTGAGTCACAAATCCCTTTAGGATCAAACTTAAAGTAGAGATGGGATGAGAAAATGAAAGTAACAAGAGAAGAGATATTTCAACTCCCAAGTAGGATCTTCTAATCTATTAATGTTTTATATAAAGTGAACCGTATTAGTTTGCATATTTCACATTAGAACATCGTGAGACATATAGTATGAAAGATATTTAATGTACTTGACTAATAAAAAATCCATAGGTGCTTTCCCTATACAAAAATACAATGGTCTATGACAATAATATTTATTATGAAATTTGTGTTTAAATGGTTCATAGTGATTGCTTGACCCTGGTAGATTTTATTGCTATCTTATCCAGAAGGATGCATGAGTCTCCCAAATTCCTCAATCTGCTTGATCATACTATTACAGAAGTGCAAATAACATATGTTATTAACTAGATGGCCATATTTTTTTCTTTTAGTTGGGGTCGTTTGTATATCTAAATTGATGCTTTAAGTATGGAATAGGATTTATCAAGGACCTACCATTTAAATTTCACTGAAAATGAAGTCTATGGTATTTGTGTTATCAATATTATTAATATATTTTTATTATTTTAAGATTTCTTGTCTAAAATTAGCTTACATGTTTTAGAACATCTGATCATACTATTACAAAAGTGCAGATAACATATGTGGTTAACTATAGCTATTTTTCCAAACACTTCAACCAGTCTCTTTCAAATATGCTTCTGCTTACTTAAATCCACCTAAAAAATATGAACTTTGAATTATGGATACATTAGATGCCCATGTTTTTTCCTTTAGATGGGGTTGTTTGTATATATAAATTGATGCTTTAAGTATGGAATAAGATTTATCAAGGACCTACCTTTTAAATTTCATTGAAAATTAAGTCTATAGTATTTTTGTTATCAATATTATTAATGTATTTTTATTCTTTTAAGATTTATGACCTGCAATTAGCTTACATGTTCCATAACATTAGATTAGAGGTAACTTGGAAAATCTAAGAAGCTCAAATCATTTTCCAAATCGTCCATGCTTCTGAGAAGGGATACCTCTTAGTAGTTAATCATGGCATAATGCAGAAAATACTGGATGGTATGGAGAATTATGGTTGCCCACTAAAATCTCAAAGTACAACGAACTCCAGATGGAATTACAAGTTATGGCGTTGTAATAATTGCATCATTTCAATATCTATGAAAACCTCTTTTTCTTAGCATTTTATTTCGGAAGAAATCAGATGTAAATGTGACATTTTTGGCATAATCTAGAACCATGTTTTTGTGTAGTTGAAAAGGCATTGGTTCTTTTCAAATGGTGCTTCCCTGAAAAAGGGCATTACCAAACTATTGGTTCTGATCTTCAACAATGGTGGTATTCCACATATGAAAATGCACAATGTTACTAGATACCATTGTAAATGTGGTATAGATTTTTTAGAATATTGTGTTTATGTATGATGACTGAAACATAGTCAATTTAGGAAAGTTTTTACGAAAAGAAAAATATGTTATTGATCACAATTGAACAAACTTGCAAATTGAACAATTTCATGTTTGCACATGTTGATATAAAATGTGTGTCTAATACCTCTTCCATTATCCCATTATGTGTCTAACAGAAGTATTAGGATACAAATCCATAAGGAAAATTCCCTCTATATGTTTATAATCGGTTTTCTATTTTTTGACAATTACACTTAGTAACTTTATCTTACCATGCCATTCCTAGTAAGAAGGAATGACCACCAAAAATAAATGTCAAAACATGGACAAAGTTCACTCCCTAGATGGGACAATAGTTTGGAAAGAAGAACAAAAATGCAAAAGAGTTTCTCAGACATTCAAACGTTGGTGGTAAAGAAATTTAATTTTCTAACCAACTATTGTTGGCATGGGTTGAGACAATACCTATTTATGTTTAAATATTTCACAGTAATTACTTCACCCTTAGTAGATAATAGTATATTTTTTATTGCTAGCCAATCCAGAAGGAGGCACGAGTCTCCCAAATTCCTCAATTCGCTTGATCATATTATTACAGAAGTGCAAATAACATATGTGCTTAACTAGAAGGCCATTTTTTTCCCTTTAGTTGGGGTTGTTTGTAGATCTAAATTAATGCTTTAAGTATGGAATAGGATTTTTCAAGAACCTACCTTTTCATCGAAAATAAAGTATATAGTATTTATGTTATCAATATTATTAACATATTTTTATTATTTTAAGATTCCTGGTCTAAAATTACTTTACATGTTTCATAACATTTGATCATACTATTACAAAAGTGCAGATAACATATGTGATCAACTATATCTATTTTTCCAAACACTTCAACTAGTATCTTCCAAACATGCTTCCACTTAATTAAATCATATCAAGACAATTGCCCACCTAAAAAAATATGAACTTTGAATTATGGATTCATTAGATGTTCATATTTTTTCCTTTTATTTGAGTCTATTTGTAGATTTAAATTGATTCTTTAAGTATGAAATAGGATTGATCAAGGGTCTACCTTTTAAATTTCATTGAAAATGAAGTCTGTAGTATTTTTGTTATCAATATTATTAATGTATTTTTATTATTTTAAGATTTTTGAATTTCAATTAGCTTATGTGTTTCATAACATTATATTAAAGGTAACTTGAACTTTCTAAGAAGCTCAAATCATTTTACAAATCAGCCATGCTTTTGAGAAGGGATACATATTAGTAGTTAATCATGGCATACCAAAGAAATTATTGGATGGTATGGAGAATTATGGTTTCCCACTAAAACCTCAAAATACAATGAACCCTAGAGAGAATTATAGGTTATGGAATTGTAAGAATTGCATCATTTCAAAATGTATGAAAACGTCTTTCCCTTATCATTTGATTTCTGAAAAAATCAGATGTAAATATGAAACTTTTAGCATAATCTTGAACCATGCTTTTGTGTAGTTAAAAAGGCATTCATGCTTTTCAAATGGTGCTTTCCTAAAAGAGGGGATTACCAAATTCTTGGATCTGATCTCTAGTAATAGTAGTCTTTCACATATAACAAAGCACAATGTTTATGGCTACCATTGTAAATGTGTTTTGGATTTTTTCGGAAATTTTAGAAGGCTTGGTTGAATAAAGTATTTTCACTTACCATTTACCTTTTTTATTTTCAGAACAAGGATAAGAATCATCAATTAAGTCTATATTCTTAACCTTATTGCCATAGAAAGTGTTCCCTAATATCCAAATAGCATTCCATAAGGTACAATCAATATTTAATCATTGTGACTTTTGTCCTCTATGGCACCTTTGTGTGGTTTAAGATTAGCATATTCTATCCACACAAAATAAAATTTCTTCATGCGAAAGACCATGCCCCTAAACAGACAGAACATGAAGGATTGATCCTTGAACTAAGAATATACATCTATCACAAATATTAACCCTAGCCAACCTTTTCAAATGGAAGGCTAACTATGCTCAAAGGTACATCAATGCACAAATCCTCTCTTTATGTAAACTGACTATGTTCCAAAGATATGTTACTCCTCATGCTTAAAGGAGTAAATTGTCATTGTTTGGTATACAAACAAGACCATCATACTACTCACTATTGCTTAAAGGAGTAAATTGTCATTGTTTGGTATACAAACAAGACCATCATACTACTCACTATTGTCTAAGTAAAGTCAATTCTAATTCCAAGGAATACCTCAAAATGACATTGCATTTTGGGAAATAAAACTTACCATTCCTTGGATGCCAAAGCCTCAAACAAATGCACCCACTATATGAGAAAAGRAATAAATCCACCCACACCATGAGCAGATATGTGACTTCGAGACTAYTGAAATATCAAGTACTTGTTTAACTTAAATCAAGAATGTAAACTCCACCCCCAACCACCATTTCTCATGCTCTATGTCTGGAATCTCTCTTCACGGGAGCACACTCCCTAGATGATTCCATGCACACCTAGAATGACTCCAACTTCTATTAGATGATGGTATTAGATGATGGGAGAAGAAACTATAAATTTGTTGTGCCAAGAGGCTTAAGAAATATCAGTAAATAGTGTATAATTATTTGTCTTTTTCAGTTTTTAATCTAGATTCTAGAACTAAAAATCATTTGTCTTTATTATGGCATATTTTTCTCTATTATATGACAGATGAATTTTGAACTGTTGATTGCATATTACAAATGTTTGTTGATTATGGCATGTTTCATTTGATGGTTGATGCTATCAATAGTAGTTTGTTGATGACAAATTTTATCTGTTGAAACTTGGATCTTGAAGATTGATGTTATAGTTGATTGTATCCAACGTAAAAGACATTAAACTCAACAAAAAAAAAATTCAACGCCATAAATAATTTAGTTTCTCTATATTTCAATGATATGAAGCATTTCTTGGAAATTTGAGAAGGCTTGCTTGAATAAAGTGTTTTCACTTACCATTCATCATTTCTATTTCCAGGACAACAAGGATAAGAATCATCAATTAAGTCTATATTCTTACTCATATCTCTATAGAAAAAGTGCCCTAATGTCCAAGTAGCACTCCATAAATCCGCAATAAATCTTTAATAATTGTGACTTCTATCCTACGTGGAGCCTTTATGTGGCTTAATATTAGCATATTTTGTCCACACAAAGAAAAATGCTCGGTGCAAAAGGTCATGCCCTGAAACATATAGAACACTAATGATGGATCATCGAACTAAAAACCTACGTTGTCACAAATATTAACCCTGACCAACCTTTTCAAATGGAAGGATAACTATKCTCAAAGGTACATCAAYGCACAGATCCTCTCTTGATGTCAAATGAATTTGTTCCAAATATGTGCTACTCCTCATGCTTGAAGGAGCAAAAAATGCTTGGTGCAAAATTCCATGCCCCTAAACAAATAGAACACCAAGGAGGGATCCTCGAACTAAGAACATGCATTGCCTCAAATATTAACCATGACCAACCTTTCCAAATGGAAGGATAACTATGCTCAAAGGTACATAAATGCACAGATCCTCTCTTGATGTCGAATGAATTTGCTCCAAATATGTGCTACTCCTCATGCTTGAAGGAGTAAACTATGTTTGTTTGGTATACAAACAAGACCATCATGTTGCTCACTATTGGCTAATAAAAGTCAATGTCAATGCCAAGGAATTCCTTAAAAAAGAACCTAAGTTTTGGGAAACAACACTTACCATTCCTTAAATGTTAGAGCCTCAAACAAACCCACCCACTATATGAGAAGAAATAAATCCACTTGTTGCATGAGCAGAAATGTGACTTCGAGACTAGTGAAATATGAAGTAGTTTTTTAACTTAAATAGAAAATGTAAACTTTGTCCCCCCCCCCACACAAAACTACCATTTCTCATGCTCTATGTCTAGAAGCTTGCTTCATGGGAGAACACTCCCTAGATGATTTTTTGCACACCCATAATGACTCTTGTTACTACTAGACAATAGGAAAAGAAACTAGAAAATCTAGATTCTAGAACTGAAAAATATGTGTCTTTATTATGGAATATTTGTATCTATTGTATGACAGATGAAGTCGAAATTGTTAACTACATATCACATTTTTTTGTTGATTATGGCATGTTTGATTTGATGGTTGATGTTATCAGTTACAGTTTTTTGATGACAAATGTTATGTGTTCAAACTTGAATCCTGAATATTGATGTTATGGTTAAACATTTGATGACAATACAATAAGTTATAAAGCCTAGATGGTTTATCGTATTTGTGCTTCTTTTGGAAATTGGTAGTTTGCACATAGCTATCAACAACTTGATATTGGTTCCTTTGATAGAAATTCAACTTTTCTAATCAAATATGTGTTCACTTGAAATTATCTCCTTAAACTGATTTCAAAAATATTTTGCTAAATATAATTATATTGTTTCTCTTTCACTTCTTCCTAACACATAAATTTCTTCATGTTATATCTTTAGATTCTCTATATCTTTGCTCTAATACAAAAAATATTGTTTGACCCACAACAACATGAAAAGAAACAGTCAAGGC
The DNA here is from genome assembly GCA_010110895.2 of Picea sitchensis. Classification (NCBI taxonomy): domain Eukaryota; kingdom Viridiplantae; phylum Streptophyta; class Pinopsida; order Pinales; family Pinaceae; genus Picea; species Picea sitchensis. The sequence goes on from SNQJ01S0001337.1 coordinate 76,093, forward strand.
AAACAAAACAAAAGAGAAGCATTGGAAATAGAAAGCAAAAGGTAGAGATTGCAAAATATGAATTCAAATATCTACTTTCAGCATTTGTTTGCTAACTCGTATGTTCCTTCCATGTATAGGAACAAACCAACACCTTCCATCCTAATCAGTATTGAAGAGTTGACTAGTTGCAAGGTCGGACAAGTTATCCATGGTAATGTTGTTGTGACATATAGAGAAATACTTGACAAATCACAAAAGTCAATGATATTTTGCAAGCAGATTTAATAGATTCCAAAGGTGAAATGACAATAACCTTAAATGTTTGTGATAATCTCATCGAACAACCTCAAAAAAAAATTCTACCAGGGAAGGGAATTTCTATGAGAACAAGTAATAGTAATATACACCTATATGAGCTATTAAATATTAAGTAGCATCTAAGTCAGCAGGAGCACAGGAAGTCATTGACCTTGAATAAATTGATCTCATAGAGGTAGTGCTTCACCCAAATACATATGATAAAGATCCAAGGCCTATGGTCTAATCCATTGAAGCAGTTTTTTTGCATGTTGATTGAATCTTACTAGCATCAAAGCAAGCAGGAGCAGAGCACTTATTAGTAAGAGTTTGACCCCTATCTCACTAGGCTTCCCTTCTATTTAAAAGTCTACACCATTGCTCTCACCAACAAAAGTTCCAATAGTTGTAGTGGGGCGTGGATCCATCTCCATAGCGAGCAGATTCAATTCCATGACCATATCTCACTGTAAAGCTATAAGTAGTGGGTTTAGTTATAATGGATTCTTATCCAGGTGAAATTGATCAAGGACCAGTTTACTAAGTTTAACCAATCCCACCAGAAGCAAAGATGAGAGAAGAAGATCCAATTAGAGTTTAACCACTATCAATGGAAAATCCAAATCCAGTTGAAGCATCCATCGTAGACTTGGTTGTCTTACCACCATCAACAGGAGAGGGAGCATATTGGCCAGCATTCTTACTTTTTCGAGAGCTAGTTGGAGCTCGATCAGATCTCGTGGACCTAGTTGACTGAGAAATTGAAGTTCCAGCTTCCCTTCGTTCAAATCCAAATGCCTATGTGGGTCATCCAGTTTAACCTTTTGATTTGGTGAACTCATTTTACCTTGTTTCTCCAGACCCTGTTCTAGGTGTGATTGATCGAGAATCAGTTTCTAATGTCAGTGATCCTTAACTCCATCACTCATATTTCTCGACCCAAACAGAGATCCATATTGAAATTGAAATCCCCCATAAGTGTTTGATAGTCTGTTATAAAGGAATTTGACTGGGGTTATCCAGTTCCTATTGAAGATTCATTTTATTTCATGCCAATTACCTATGCAGTTGGAGTTCTAGATAGAGTTTACCTTATTAACTGATTGCAAGTAGCACATGTTGCATTTGAATCAAATGAGAAACCAGTTGGTGTGTAAAGTTCCTAAGTTATTGTGCCTAAGCTTACGATTCTTTACCCGCCATACTTGCATGAGCACAGTCGTCGCATGAGCCTATGTTGGAAAGAAGTGTGAGTCCTATTACTAATGGAGCCACCCTACACGAACTATCTATGAAATTAGGAGCATAAGCAGTTCTAGACGTAGGGACAGCTAGAGTGGAATCAAAAGCGGAAGTTTAGAAGAGCACAAGTTATTTTATTCGTTGGACTTAAGAGAGACTAGATCTTGAGTAGGGATGGATATTACTAGAGATAGGTAAGAAACGGCTCCAAAATCTCTTTCTCTTCTTCAATTTTCTATGTCCACCTCCTTGTTTAACCTCGGCTATGCGCCTTGCCTACAGGCTTAGGCGATAACGCTCGAGATTAAGAATCAATAGAAATTTCAAAATTGCACCCAAAACCAATTATGATCATGGTGAAGTTGAATGTATTTTGCTAGTGGATCAACACACTAGCATAGAAAACATAGCACATGTTTGTCAAGAATACAACTTCATTCCAAATACATCAATCAAAAAAAATTTAGCATAAACAGAACAATATGCGCTTGGAACAATAGGTGCAATTGTCACCACTGCAAAGAAATTAGGCAGACAATATACCTTGGAAACCAAAGATGGAAATTCGGAAAATGATAAGGCAACTATAAGCTTATTTCCATCCAACCATTTAGCTTACAAAAGATTTATTTTTCATTTCATCTAATTTCTATAGAAAAAAATAATAATGTGTCTTTTTTAAAATGCAACTACAGTGATTTCCAACATTTGCAATAGAATTTGCCTCCATTGAAGAGAAGATTTCAAAGAAATAATTTCCCATATTGTTATTCAGAAACGTTGTGAAACGAAAAGAAGCACCATCGAATATATTATGCACATGCCAATCAACATTCATTACACCATTAAGAGCAAAGATGCCTTTCGATGATCTAAAACTGTTGCTCAAGTGCACAAACCAGGGAAAATATTTGAACCATATAAACATATGTTATATTATATGTACTTCTTATTTTTTTTTAAATCACTAACACTTACATTTTGACCAATACCAAATAGGTTCAAGGAACATTGACAATAGCAAACATATATTCCAATAATTTTCAGCCTATATGCTCAAAATGTGATTTACCAGTAGAATTTTTTGGATCGACACAAGGAAGAATGTTACATTGTGTTAAATGTCAGGATGAAACCCCCTTCAACTAATCATGTCGGTTGAAGTGCAACATAATCAACACACAAAATACAAAAGTATCATGTTCTCTTAGAGATAGACATCTTAAGAAAGCTTTTGCCAAATTTAACAGATTTATCATATGAAGATTACCTGAAAGACAAATCTATTGTCATCTACATACTGCGTGAATTTATCGTTCATGGAAAATTCATACTCAATCAGGACAATACAATAGTTGAAGTAGAGAAAACTACAACAGAATGAGATTTTCCTTGTTTATTTTTTTGCTAAAAAAACTTCAACAAAAAAGGTAAGTTTTAAAATATTGTTCTACTAAGATCCTTCACAATTTCAATTTTTCAATTTGCTCAATGGGTTCTGACATTCATTTTCATTGTAAATTGCAGGGATATCAAATTTGGCATATAGATGCAGAGTCACTGAGAAGATTATATGAAACTAGATTTTACACTAAAATGTTAATATTTTTTTAATATGGTGCTTTAGTCTAATTTTCTTTAGAATTGTGTTTTCCACTTGAACTTTAACAAGTGGTTCAATTTAACTTTGATAACTCTAAATATAGAACATGTTTTTTTTACAAGTTTTTTCTACTTGCATTTCTCAATGCAACTCAAACTCAACTATGGAACTCTTTCAACTGAAAATTATAGTCTATTTGACACTTAGCCATAAGAATTTGATAACATTTGTGTTCATAACTATAGTTTGTTTCAGATTTAGCTTTGAGAATTTGAATCACTTGATTACATGTGTGTTCTTAGTTAAAAGACAATGATCTAGTGAATGTTTGAATTTCAAAATATCTTCTACAAGATTCAGAACTAGAGGTTCATGGCTGGGGTGCTTAAAGTGTGTAGTGGATGCATAGAAGACTATATGAAACTAGATTTTACACTAAAATGATGATATTTTTTTAATATTGTGCTTTAGTATAATTTTCTTCATAATTTTGTTTTCCACTTGAATTTTAACAAGTGATTCAATTTAACTTTGACAACTCTACATATAAAACATAATTTCGTACGAGTTTTTTCTACTTGCATTTCTTAATGCAACTCAAACTCAACTATGGAACTCTTTCAACTAAAAATTATAGTCTATTTGACACTTAGCTATAAGAATTTGATAACATTTATGTTCATAACTATAGTGTGTTTCAGATTTATCTTTAAGAATTTGAATCACTTGATGACATATGTGTTCTTAGTTAAAAGACAATGATTTAGTGAATGTTTGAATTTCAAAATCTCTTCTAAAATTTTGAGAATTAGAGGTTCATGGCTGGTGTGTTTAAAGTGTGTAGTGGATGCATAGTAGTATGTTATTTTCCCTAGAAAAGACAACATCATGAATTTGGAAGAGTTTATACGTGTGTTGTGCATTTCTTCTTTCATATGCTTCCTTGTTCTATTCTCATTTCACATTTGAAGTCATCTATTAGTGTCTTGTCTACACCTTTTCAAACCTAGTATGTGCATGATCCGTGTAGTCTTTGTTGTTGAAAGTATAATTCTCTATTAATATATTATTTTTAGTTTCCATTGGGGAGAGGTTTTCACTGATTTCCTTGATTCCTTTTCCGAGGTTTTTTTTGTTTTTTTATTTAATTTATTTTTAAGATTTAATTTTTATGATGAATGGACTAGAAATTTAGCATAATATTGAAATGCCTACTCATAGATCTTGAAATAGTGTAATTATTTTGCATCCCTCGTTAATATTATATTTTGGAATGTCTATTCTCTATTAATATATTTTTACGTGTCATTGTTTGTTTGAATAACATTAATGGACATGTTTCCACTAATTTCCTACTTTCCCTTTTACAAATTCTTGTGTGTTGCATTAACTTCTAGAATGATTGTGATTAGAAATTTAGTCAAATATTGAAAAGTCTATACAGATATAGATTGCAGCTATATATAAATATAGGATTCACATTAAAATTAGCTAAGAATATTGTATATCTAATCACATAAGGTTTAAACTAGAGTTTTACCTCTGAACTATATAGAATTATTATCCTAAAACATTCTCAACGGGCAGGTATAAGCAGCTTTGTTGTTATTTTCACTTGTTTTTATATATTTGTTTATACACTCATAGTTTTCAACTTATGGTCACATAGGTGTTATAGGAGAAATCATGGTTCACACCTCCACAATGGATGATGAAGAAGAATAATTTCTTCTCCACAAACATCGTGAAGAAGAAAAAATTATCCTCAAAACTCCATGAGAAGAAAGCTACATCCTTGCAATACCTTATTGGCATACTTAATTAGTGAGTTATTTCTCCACAGGCACTAATGCCAAATTATGAAATGAAGTTACTTCACTTGAAGACTATAAACACAAACCCATGGTGTGGTTGGTTCCTTACTAGATACTAATGACAAATTTTGTGATAAAGTTGTTTACTTGTAGAATATGCATGCTAGTAAGAGGGATATTGTTGCATAACTTTATCTACATAATAACACTCCTAGTGTTTTTAGTAGAATCTTTCATTGCAAGAAACTAATTTCCAGATTCATGATGAGTTCAATTCACTATGGGATTATATTACCGAACTTTGTGAGGAGGTTGCCCCACTTCAAAGTGATAATATTCAACTCTTTGACAAGTATCATTACTTGAAGCATGATTAGTGTATGTTGCATAAATTGTTTATCGAGAAGGATGAGTCCATTTAGAATATAAGTGATCTTAACCAAAACCTTGTACAAAAATTGAATTAAGAGGTAATAAAGATAAATTAATGCATGTCTTCTACAACTTACATGTAATGTTCCCCAGCCTAGCTAAGGTCCATTACGTGCAGAAATTCTCATAAAAATTAAAATTTTATGCTATTAATATTGTAGCTTAAAAACTACAAGAAAACATACAGTTTTAACCATTTGTTGATATCATTAACTAGATGCATATACAACATTATAAAATAAACATAAAATGCAACTAATAAACTCAAATATGGCAACATATAAATTGTTCTTGGACACAGAGTTAATACACAACAATTAAACTCATAATGCAACATAGAAATAAAACAAAACACTTATCTTTTAAAAATGGTTGTGCAACCAGAAGCTTGGGACGGATGGTCAACCCAACCATAGACTTGTTTTTCCAAATATCAACAGCAAGTCACCCCCAAGTTGGGGCTAGAAATCCACAAAAGAGGGTGGTCTCTCACTATCCACTCAGCTCGAAAAATCTCACAACCCACTGGTATTCTCCTACAGCTATCCCAATTTCCCACCAGTTCTCTTCCTCTCAACTTGCCCAACCCAAAGAACGTACCCCTTCACTACTCTCATTCCATCGGGCATCCCATTTGTTTATCAGGGTCTCTCTGGCACAGGTAACCAAGAATCTCACTACTAGGAAACTCAAGGGAGCTCACTGCTAGGAAAACTACCAGGAAAACAACAACAAACATTTGTTGTTATAGTGAAACTTACACAGGAGTTCACTCTTCAGACCTAAAAACCTTTCTCTTTAGTTTTCAGCTCCTAAACACTCCAACATGCTCCAAAATTCGTCCTCCATGGTTGCTCCAGCTCCAAGTTCTTCTTTTCTTCTCTCTACTTCTTGTTCATGTAAAAACATGAGTGTCTAAAATTGTTGTAACTTCTCATATGAATTTCCTCACCTTTGGATTGTTTGCTTGACTCAAACACTTCCATAAGCTGATTGTACTCATCCCCCATGCTCCCAATAACCATGGGATGTGACTTCTCACACCCACCATCTTACATGTATTCAATGATTGGCTTTGGGAACACTCAATGACAAATTAGAAGGTTCATATACCAATAGTAATTTTAGGAAGTGATTTGAATTAATAGACATGGGTAATTCCCTCTTGGACCCCTCTTAGACATTCTCTTAGACACTCCTTCTCTTGCGGATTAATTAATCCCCCATCTTTGTCCATATCCCATAGCAATTGGCATCACATTTTATTATTAAAATTCAGAAATACAATTTGCATATGCATTGCTTGGTCATAGTCATACATTATTTATGCATTAAACATTAATCAAACTAGGGATTATAGAGGGAATGTTACATTCATCCTCCCCTACAATTGTGAATCTCCCTTTGTGCACACTATGCAGATATACATGCACAATTTACATCACAATACTAAGAGATAAAAATGATGCAATTTTACAACTCTAGCATCAGTTCTAGCCAAAATATATCATTCCTCTCAACCCGCTAACCTAAGGAATGTACCCCCTTCACTGATCTCAGTCCATTAGGTTGTACCCTTCTTTTATCATATCCCCGGCATAGGTTGGCTAGGACTTTGAGATCTAGTTTCAAAACTCTAGCTGCTCAAAATGGAGTCTTGCATTCTCATATTTTGATTTCTTCAAAATTGTCAAAAATTTGTAGGTATTCTTCCTGCATGTTTTCTTTGTGCTCCCAAGTAGCATCTTCAGGACCATAGTAGGTCCATTGAACCTTTACCGGACCTATGAATTTTTTCATAATCACTTTCACTTTCCAGTCCAGGATGTGTATTGGTTCCACCCAAAAATCTCCTTCATGTTCCACCTATATCACAGTCCAATCAATTATGTGGTTCGGGTCAGACACATATATTTTTAATAATGACAAATGAAATACATTATGCACTCTCATGGATGCAGGAAATGCTAGCATGTATGAAATTGGCCCTATATTTTCTAAGATTTCAAAAGGTCCACAGTATCTTGCTGCCAATTTTGGGCAACTTTATAATCTTAGTGAACTTCTCTTTGCTTTCACTTTCAAAAATACATGCTCACCCACTTTGAAATCTCTAAAAACTTTGTTCTTGTCTGCATAAATTTTCTACATGTCCTGGGTATCCTTTAAATTCTACTTGATCTTTTCCATTTGCTCATCCATTTCCTTCACCAAATCTGGCCCAATAATTGCTTTGTATGTTGGATTATCACATCTCATTGTTGTGTTACATTTCTTATCGTACAATGCTTCAAATGGACTAATTTTTAATGAGGCTTGATACCCATTATTGTAAGAAAATTTAACTAAATGAATATAATCCTCCCACTTTGATGGTTGGTCCATCACATACATTTTGAGCACGTCCTCAATTATTCTATTAGTGCTCTTTGTTTTCTCATGTGACTATGGGTGATACGTTGTATTGAGATTTAGATTAGTCCCAAAACCTTTGAACAAACCCTTCCAAAAATTGGAAGTAAAGTTTAGATCTCTATCTGAAACTATTTCCTTAGGCACTCCATGTACACTGACAACTTATTTCATAAATATTTCTGCAATTTTTGTTGCCTTGTGTGTTGTCTTCACAGGAATAAAATATGTTTCCTTAGTTAATTTATCCACCACCGCCATGATGGAAACATGTTGCTTCACTATTCTGGGCAACTTAGTAATAAGATCAAATGTCACTACTTCCTAGTTCCATTTGGAAATGAGCAATGGTTGTAACAACCCATCTGAATTTATATGTTCGGTCTTCACTTTTTGGCACTCTAGACATCTAGTTGTGTAATTAGCCACTTCTTTCTTCATTCTTGGCCAAAAATACTAGCTTCTTACAGCTGCAATTGTTTTCTGGTATCCTGGGTGCCTAGCATATGGAACATTGTACATTTCCTTCATTGTTGTATTTTTCATCTCATTGGAATTCGACACATACATGTTGCCTCTGTACATGAGAATTTCATCCTGTTTCAGCTCATAATATTTAAATTTATGTTGTAAATTGTCTTGTTGTAATGTTTCTTTTATTTTTAGATAGTGTTGATCTGAATTTGCTGCTTCAATAATTTTATCTTTCAGATCAGTCATGTACATGTTAATGGTTGCAATATGAATTTCATGAGATCTCATGTTGAATGCATCAACCACGTGATTTTCCTTGCCTTTTATATACTTAATTTCAAAGTTGTATTCACTCATAAATTCCAAATGTCTAGTTTGTCTCGCATTTAATGTGGTTGTGAAAACAAAATTTTCAGACCACAATGATCTGTCCTTAGCTCAAATTTCCTCCCCATGAGCTAATGTCTCCACATTTTTAATGCATGAATAATGGTTGCTAATTCCAAGTCATGTGTAGCATAATTCCTCTCGTTCTATTTTAATTTTATGAATTCATAGAATACCACATGGTCTTTTTGTGTGAGGACTACATTGAGTCCTTCCTTGCACACAAAAAAATCTTCATTTGAATCTGGAATATTCAATATTGGTGCACTTGTCAAAATGTCTTTCAGCTACTGAAATTTCTCTTCACATTGGGGAGTCCATTCAGATTTCACTCTCTTATTTTGCAAAGAAGTGATTGGGATTGCAACCTTTGAGAATCCTTTTGTGAATCTTCAGTAATAACCTAAAATACACATGAATGATCTAACCTATATCACATTTATTGGCATTGGCCATCCTCTAATGGCTTCTATTTTCTCAGGATCAATTGTTATCCCATCAATTGAAATAACATGCCCCAATTAGTGAATCTTCTTTTGATAAAGTATGCACATACTTAGCTTGGAATACAATTTATTCTCTCTTAAAACTTGCAAAACCTTTCTTAAATGTTGATCATTCCCCTCTTCTTACTTAGAGTAGATGAGTATATTATCTAGGAACATAATTACAAACTTTTCCAGGTATTTCCTAAACACTCCATTCATCAAGCACATGAAAATTTCTGGTGCATTTGATAACACAAATGGAACTACCGTGAATTCACAATGCCTATATCTTGTCCTGGATGTTTTCTTGCTAATATCTTATTCCTTTATCCTCACTTGATGATAACTTGATCTCAAGTCGATCTTGGAAAATATTATTGCACCTTTCAAATGATCAAATAAGTCATCAATCCTTGGCAAAGGATAATTGTTCATATGGTGACCTTATTTAGTTGTCTGAAATCAATACACATCATAGGGGCTCCCTAACACTTGGGCGTATATACCTCTTCTTCAAAAGTTATTCAATTTGCATATGCAACTCTTTAATTCGAGTGTGCCCATCATGTATGGTGTCTTGGACATTGGGGCAGCTCCTGGCACCAAATCAATAGAGAAATCAATGTCTCTCTTTAGTGGAATTCTTGAGATTTCCCCAAACACATCTTCAAAATCCCTCAAGACCAAATGGTCCTCAATGCTTTCCACTTTATCTTTGGCTACCTCCTTCCATATGGGCTGCAAAAATTTGACATCCCTTCCTGAAACTCTTTTTCAATTGCATAGTTGAAATCTCTCTAACAACTACAGCTCTTGGTATGCCTTAAACCTTTCATTCCTTCCCTTCTTCATCAAGACATATGATTGTCTTGTTGTAACAATATAGGACAACATAGTGTTTTTCCAACTAATCCATGCCAATTAGATAATCATATGAACCCAAGGATATGATGTTCACATCTACCTTTGTGCTGAGTCCATTCATGTCTATTGGACAATATTTAACTAGCTAATTGATTTTCCTCTTAGACCCTATGGATAACTAAACTAACCAATATTTATTATGCTTACTCCTTTGCAAGTGAAATATTTAAACAATGTTAGAGTTTATATAACTATGGCTAGCTCCAAAATCATTTAAAATTGATATGGGTTGGTTATCAATCTTACTTTCCACTTCAATCATGGGGGATTGATACTATGTTTGATTGTTGTCCAAGGCTGCATAAATCCTTGGCATGTTTCCTCCCATATATTTTGTTGTTTCATCCTTCTAAATGTTGTGTACAATCCACATTCTTTCTCCTTTGTGAGGGAAATCCCTATATAAGTGATTTCCCTCAAATCCCCAACATTGTACAAGTTGTTGTCTTGGTATTTTCTCAAATGAATTTATATTTTTGTGGTTATTTTGGGTTGATTGAACTTGTTGATTTTCTTGGGATTTTCTCTTGAAAAAGGGTGGCTTAAAACCTTTCTATCTTTGATCTTTTTTACCGTTCATATTGCCATTTCAAGATTTTTGGAAAACTGGACTTCCTCTACTCTGCTCATAAAGATGTTTTTATCTTTGTATGGCCTCCTCCAAAGTCATAGGGTTATCATATTGTATCTTTTCATTGTAGAAAGAGGGTAACCCACTCAGAAATATTTACATTTTGACATTTTCGTCCTTTATGAAGTCTACATACTTCAGCAATTCAAAGAATCGCTTCTCATATTCATCCATTGTCATGCTTCCCAACTTAAGTTCAAAGAAATCTTTCATCTTTGTTTCATAGTAATGCTCAAACAAATATTTCTCTTGGAAATATCCTTTGAACTTTCTCCATGAGACATTCTTCTCATCAAGGTGCTTCGATTGCTTATGTTGATACCACCACATGGATACCTTTCCTTGGAGGTGGTAGGTTGCAATTCTAACTTCTACCCTTGAGGGGTAATCATGCAAATGGAAATATTTATTCATTTACAACAACCAGGACTTATTCTGCCTCTTAATAGGAGACACACTTGGGTTGCTCCTTGTCCATAAACTTGCATGATTTATTCTAGGGGATTTCCTTCGAGAATGATGGCACATGCTCATGCTTATTGACTGCGTGTCATTCCCATGATCATCCATTCTTCTTTTGGATCTGGATGTTCTCACTTGTCTAGCATTAGTTGATTGCTTGGTGCCAGTGTCTTTGTTAACTTTCCTATTCAAAATATTTAGACTCTGAAGTATCTCTTCCTGAGCCTTCATAATCCTTTCATTATCTACCTTATAGCTCTCCACTTCTCTATGCATGATTCTCATAGTTACAAGTTCGTGCCTGCCTCTTCTTCCATTTGAATCTGTCTCATCATTTCCCATGTTGACATGCAGACCTATGAACTCCTACTAATGGTTGTGAGATCCTTGGGAATCCTCAATAACTCTAGTCCTCATATAAGAACCAAATTTGTTTTCTTGTACCTTTAATTCTGCAAGAAATGTGCATGTAATAATTATTTTTAGCATATGCATACTATAAAACATTTCATTAATTATAATACAGGTTATTATTCATATAAATTCATGAATAAAAAAATATACTAAGTCAAAATTTGATTCCTCATACACATTCCTCTCTGAAATAGCTCTCCAACAACTATATTCATGCCTCAATCTGAGTTCTGAGTGAAAAGTTACAACATTCACAAGTTGTAATTTTTGCTCACTTACTGTTGCAGAATTTAGTTTATTACTTTCTAATAACCTTTCAGTTCCCAATTCAAAATTCAATGTGGACATATGTATTCTCCTCCTCAATACCTTTCTAGGAACTATTATTTTTCTCAAATATTAGCTCCGAGTTGAAAGTTATGGTCTTGAGAAGTTTAGATTGTTTTTTCCATTTTATCCATGTATGCTACACGTATCTTCTTTCTCTTCTTGCACATTTTTATGTACCCAGATTCCAAATATGACTCTTGTATACCTTCCATAGACTACTCTTGTGCCTCAAACGGTCTTTTGAGAAATGATTTATGCCCTATGGAAGGACCTCAAACTCACCCCACAAGTTTAATACCTTCAAAAATATGAAAATTTCATAAAAAAAAATTATTGTTTTACTGCTATAATAGCCTTTAAATATGAGTTAACCATCTCAGTCAAGTCAAATCTCAACCGTTGATCCACTAAACCTTCCCTGAGCCTGCATATTAATTTCTATCGTTGACATCCGACTCAAAGCAATATGGACCATTGATTTCCAACACTACATTAGCGATCAACGTTGAATGATTCCTTTGGAAAACCAACTTGCTTGTGAATTGACCCAAACCCCAATCATTGGATATTGGCCATTGATCATTTCTCTTGGAAAACCAAGGTTTCTCACAAATCTCTCTGAACTCTGATCATTATCCATCAACCATCGACAAATTTCCTTGACAACCACTTGCTTACAAAATTCGACGAACCCCGACCATTGGAGATCGACCATCTCTTAGTTGAGGTGACAACTATGATGATGATGTGGCATGACATGTAGAATCTGACATGGCACTCTGGTTGATGTGGCATGACATGTGCACCCTGACGTGGCATGATACGTCATCCTCCCCTTTCCTTTCATTGGTGATCATCCATTTCTCTTGAACAAATTAAACACCTCGCTAAATCTGCCAACCTCCGATCATCAACCATTGGCGATTGGAAATTTCCTAATTTGGATGCACAAAAACTTTTTCCAAAATCTGTTGATCCCCAATCATCTTTCATAGACGATTGGAGATTTCCTTTGGCCAAACCAAACTCACTGACACGACCATCAATTGTTGGAAATTTATATTGGAAATGAAAACTCTTCTCTCATCTTGTTGATCTGACCATCAGCCATCAGAAAATTCTTTCGGTGAACTCCAACACTTAGAAATATTTTACCAAATCCTAGATGAATTTGGGTCGTTGATCCATCAAACTTTTCCCAACTCTGTCAACGAATATCGACCATTTATTTTCTTTATTTTCCAAGCTATGAAATAAAATATTGACCATCAATCAGCTCCAATTGATGAACTCTGAAAAACTAATAAGTTCTTAAATCAAATTACAATGAAACTAAGTCATTGATCTCAAGATCAAACACAATCTTGGTCATCGATTCATCAAACTCTCCCAACTCCTTCAACCTCCATTAGAACATAAATTTTCTACTTTCAAGGTCGAATTTAGCTCTGCAATCCTGTTAAATAAAACCATTAAACCCTTCTTCAATGGCTATGAGGAAAATCCACCCCAAATTTGCTCACGAATTTGGGGATTTCGCTCTAATTTCCTTCTTTTTTTGCAAATTCGTCACATAAAAAAATTGTAACAACAAATTTTCTCAAATTCAAATTGGTTCTTGGTCCATACAAGCCCGATGTTTGAACCAAAAACTCTGATACCATAATGTAACGTTCCCCATCCCAGCTAAGGTCCATTACATGCAGAAATTCTCATAAAAATTAAAATTTTATGCTACTAATTTTGTAGTTTACCAGCTACAGAAAAACATATATTTTTAATGATTTGTTGGTACCATGAAATATATGCATCTACAACATTCTAAAATAAATGTAAAATGCAGCTAACAAACTCAAATACAACAACATATAAATTGTTCTCAGAAACAGAGTTAATACACAATAATTAAACTCGTAATGCAACAGAAACAAGATAAAACACGTATCTTTTAAAAACGGTTGTGCTAATTGGGATGGATGTTCAACCCAAACATAGACTTGTTGTTCCAAATATCAACAAAAATTCACCCCCAATATGGGGCTAGCAATCCACAAAAGAGGGTGGTATCTCAATGTCCACTCAAATATCATAAAATCCCACAACCCATTGGTATTATCCTACAACTATCTCAATTTCTCACCAACTCTCTTCCTCTTGAACTATCCAACCCAACAAATTTACCCATTCATTTCTCTTAGCCCATCAGATATCCCATTTGTTTATCAGGGTCTCTCTGGCACAAGTAACCAGGAATATCACCACTGGGAAACTCAAGGGAGCTCACTGCTAGGAAAACTACTAGGAAAAAACCAACAAACACTTGTTGTTGAAGTGAAATTCACACAAGATTTCACTCTTCAAGATTGACAACATGGATCTTTAATCTTTGGCTCTTAAATGCTCCAGAATTTTCCCTCCATGGTTGCTCCAGCTCTAAACTCTTCTTTTTAGCTCTCTACTTGTTGTTCATGCAAAAGCATGACTTTCTGAAACTATTGTAATTTCTCATACAATTTTCCTCTCCTTTGGCTTGCTTGGTTGACTCACACACTTCCCCAAGTTGATTGTACTCATCCCCCATGTTCCCAATAACTATGGGATGTGACTTCTCACACCCACTCTTACATGTATTCAATGATTGGCTTTGGGAACACTCAACATCAAATTAAAAGGTTCATATACCAATAGTAATTTTATGAAGTGGATTGAATTAATAGACATGGATAATTCCCCCTTGGACCCCTCTTAGATATTCTCTTAGACCCTCCCCTCTCTTGTGGATTAATTAATCCCCCATCTCTATCCATATCCCCTAGTAGTTGGAATCACATTTTATTATTAAAATTCATAAATACAATTTGCATATGCATCGATTGGTTGTAGCCTTACATTATATCTATATTAAGCATTAATTAAACTCGGGATTATAGCGGGGATATTACATTGCATGGTTGTTTTGAAAGATATTATAGCCTTGTTGTTGGTCTTTATATGAACTATAAAGAATATGTTATTAGTTGGACTACATGAAACCAATATAAAAATACTTATCTTTTATTAATTAAATATTTATTTACATCGATATATGGATAGTTATTTATATACAACGAAGCATAAAGGTTGTAACCCTTCATGCGGACGAGATGTCCAATGGTTGCATTACAGTAATTAATTATATTTATACTTTAGACATATTACAAGTCATCCCCACTTGAAATGCTTCAACCTCGAAGCATGGGTAAGAATGAATAAGTCAATCTAAAGTCTTCATTTTCCCAAGTGGATTCATATTCCGATGAATTCTTCCACTTAATAAGGAATTCATTGATACTTCTTGAACAAAGGACCTTGGTTCTGAATTTTAATATCCCTTCAGGATTTAGTATTAGTCTCCATTATTCATCAAAAAGGGGTAGTTTTGTTTGTATAGGATTTGTTGGACCAAATATTTCTTCAAACATGAAACACGAAGACATCATGGAAGTTCCTCTTGTTTGGTATTTCTAGCACATAAGCTACGTGGCCATACTCTTCTTCAGATTTGGTAAGGGCCATAAAATGTGGGCGCAATTTTGTGATTTTTGTAATTTTTGAGTGAATTTTGCTTGTATGATTGTAGTTGGACAAACAGCCAGTCTCCTACTCCAAATTCACAGTTAGTTCTTTTCAAATCATCTTGTTGCTTGATTCAGTTCCTATATTCCCCGAGATGATATTTTTAGGATGCAAAGGATTTCATGAAAAGTGGCTAGGTAGTACCGTAATTTTTTATAGCATGAGCCTTGAAATTGGAGACAACATACTCTTTTATTGACGATGGAGGATATCCATATAAAGATTCAAATGGAGTTATTTTTGTCAATGTGATATGTGGTGTTATACCACCATTAAGCAAGATATGGATAACTATGTCACTGTGATTGATGGTCATTCACAGAATTCCTAAGGCATCCCTTAAGGAATTTATTTACTACTTTGGTTTGTCTATCAATCTAGGTATGGTATGAAGTGATCATGGTTAATGTGGTTCCTAGATGGTGGAACAATTCTTTCCAAAATTTGCAAGTAAATTTGAGGTCCCTATCACCACTGATGACTTTGGGAAAACCATGGAGTTTATAAATATTTTTCACATAGCCATCAACGATTTGATTGGACTTGGATTTTGATGAAATTACAAGGGTGAAATCATGAAGATGGGTTACACTTTTGCTTGTTTTATGAGAAAAAAAACCGTATTTTCACAAGTTCTTCAACTTCCGGCATACAAAAGTATTTTTTTATTTAGAATTTCACTTTACAATAAAAACAAAACTTGTGAATAGTTTTGTTAGATTTCCAATGACTATTTTTCAAAAAAAAATTATCACGATTTGATATGTCAATTTGACAATTGTTTAACAGTGTGTTCCTTAAACATGAAAGGATTGATAATGAGTTATTTTTTCCTACAACAATGTATCTATTATTAAACTTATGTTTTTAAGAAACAAAATATACTGCAACAATCTACAGAGACTCTATTTTATTATGACTATAATTTTGAATCTAACGGATGAATATTATAATTTCTAGAATTTTTT